>OX411306.1:139656591-139946591 GCA_948150685.1 Rhaphigaster nebulosa | reverse complement strand
CCCGTTTTTTTTTCTCTCTTATTGTGGCGATGCCAGAAGGAGTGCTGAGACCAGCGACATTAAACGTGTCATCAGGAATTCCACCACTACCACAGGAAACCATGGCAGAAGCTCACGCGAACGCACTGGCCTGGATGAAAATACGAGCAGCTACGACACAAGACATGAGAAGAGCGATCTCGGACTTAGAAAGGTTCACCGGAGAAACCGGCGAATTAAATCATTTCCTTAAGGGCGGTGATCGGCTGATGGCGGAGATCGAGAGGAAAGTAGCGGAGAACCTGATAAACCAGGGAGACGCCGAATCATTAAAAGCGGCATTAATATGTAGAGTCAGAAGAAATATTCTGAACCTAATTCAGGCGGACGAGGAAACCCCGTGGAACGTGATAAAAGAACGCCTGAAGAAAGCTTTCGGAGGCGGTCGCTGGACCCCGGAGGAGGACATTTTTTACATGTTCAGAGAGATAAAGCGGGCCCATCAGTCAAACGGACAGTACGCCGGGAAATTATTGGCTCAGTACAATAAAATTACTGAGAAAATGAGAGAGACTGTGAGCGCGGTAGAAGTGGAGGCCAGGATGGCGTTTCTTTCGACAATACTGAAGGTACAGTTAGCGAAGGAAACCGGGAGGAAATACGGTCTACCAAGAGATCGCACTTTCGTAGAAAGCGCTCAAGAAATGATAGACACGAGCGCTAGAGAAGAGGATGTCAGGAGCGGAGAGGAAGAAGCGGGCTGGAACCGGATAACATATAGGAGACCCAGAACCACACCAGTCACGTGGGGAAAAGAGAAACCAGAATATGGCGCAAAGGAACGAGCAATGGCCGGGGACAGGAAACAAGCAAGGCCGAGGAATTACGGCAGACGCGAAGACCGAAAATGTCATGGGTGCGGAAAGACAGGGCATTTGGTAGCACAATGTCCTCGTACCAGATGTTTTGAATGCGGAACGGAGGGGCACATCGCCAGACAATGTCCCTACATGAGCCGGAGGAACCAACCACCTGAGCCGATGGAGGTAAATGCTCAGAGAGTGTGGAGAAGATATAGACCGCAGTCCGAGTCAGCCGCATCATCAGAGACATCTGAAACAGAGGAAGAAGCTCGAGAACCAGAGAACAGAGAGAACGAGAGGAGCAGGAGCATCCGGAGGAGTGGGAATCGTCGAGCAGCAGCGGAGAAGAGCGAAAGAGACGAAATCTGAGGAGAGTGGCAGCGGAGAGGCAACCGCGTGATAGTGAGCAACAGCGTGAAGAAGGAATGTAGCGGTCTGCCTATAATTAGAGCCCAAGGTGGAGGAAGATACCTAGTGGATACAGGTAGTTCAAATACAATTGTAGGTAAGAGTGCACTACGGAGGATGTACAACAGAGAGAGGATGCTCCAGATCAAGGTATGTTCATGTAAATTAATCACCCTAGGTGGTCCCTGTAGAGTCGAGGGAGAGGCCATAATAGGGCTGGGTAGATGGGGAAGGAAGGCGGATAAATTGAGGGTACACGTGGTAGAGGAGATGCCCCGAGAATATGAAGGGATTATCGGGTGCGACTTACTGGGGAAGGTAGGGGCGAAAGTTGAGAACATCGGAGGATGGTGGGACATTCGCATAGGGGGAACGAAGTACCAGTGTCAAAGATCACTAAGGGATCGAGTCGAGATATAGAGCGGTCTATATCTGCGAGCAATTAGGAGGGTGGGAGACTGGAGAAATGATTTAAAGCGGGAATACGGTGACATTTTTTTTAAAGAGGGCAGCATACTCGGGGTAACCGGGAAAACCGTGCATGAGATCCCACAAAAAAACGATAGGGTAAGCTACGTCAAAGAGCAGCGATACCCGCAGGCGCTTCGCCAGCACATCCGGCAGGAATTAGAGGACCTTAAGAAGCAGGGGATTATTGTCGATAGCACTTCACCCTATAATAGCCCCCTATGGGCGGTAAAGAAAAAGTGCACGGCTGGTCAGGAGAAATATAGGGTCGTAGTCGACTATAGAAACCTTAACGAGAATACGGTGGACGAAAGGTATCCCATTCCAAGGTTCGAGGATATTTTAGATAGGTTAAGCGGGGCGACGATATTCAGTACCCTGGATCTGAAGGCGGGGTATCATCAGATAAGAATGCACCCCAGAGACCAACAGAAGACGGCCTTTACTTTCGAGAGGGGTCACTACGAATTCACACGGATGCCGTTCGGTCTCAAAAACGCCCCCATCACGTTTCAACGCCTTATGGACGAGTTCCTGAGGGGAGTGGACGAATCGCTATGCCAGGCATATATGGATGACTTGTTGGTATTTAGCAAAACCGAGGCGCAGCATGTGGATCATCTACGACGAGTTTTCGACCAGGTGAGAAAGTTCGGACTATAGTTGTCTCAAGAAAAATCGCAGCTGGGCCGAGACCAGATCAACTTCTTGGGACACACCATATCCAAAGAAGGGGTAAAACCGGACAGTTCCAAGGTGGAAGCGATTCGACAGATGGCCGTCCCGCGGGACATAAAAGGGATTCGGAGATTATTAGGGACATTGAACTACTAAAGGAGATTCGTCCCCGAGATGGCAGAACACCTCGTCCCCCTCAACAACCTGCTCAAAAAAGGCCAGAAGGTAGTTGTGACGCCGGCAATGGAGTTTAACATCAGGAAGTGCATGCTGCGACTACAAGTGGAGCCCGTGTTGGCATTTCCCGACTTCCAGAGGGAATTCATCATTACGACAGACGCGAGCGACTATGCCTTAGGGGCGGTACTATCACAGGAAGGTGACACGGGCGAAAGACCGATAGCGTACGCCAGCAAGCGCCTCACAGATGCGGAGACAAGATATAGTGCATTGGAAAGAGAATTATTAGGTATCGTGTGGGCCGTAGACCATTTTAGGGCATACGTGTTTGGCCGAAAATTCACGGTACGTACCGACCACAGACCCCTACAATGGGTTGGAAAGTTAAAGGAATCCTCTTCACGGATTACACGCTGGAAGGAACTTCTCGGCCAATACAATATGGAAGTAGAGTACAAGCCTGGAAAGGAGAACATCGTGGCTGACTGGCTTTCCCGAGCACTGACGGTGAACGCAATAGAAGAAGATAGAGGGGAGTCGTCCATGGACGTCCGACAGTTTTTACGCGAATGGACGCCGGAAGGGGAGGGAGAACAGAACGAACCAGGGACGAGAGATGCAGAACAGTCATCCGAGGACAGTTCTACGGAAGAAAGACCCGCAGAGTTAGAGGAAAAGGATGAGATAATAAACGACAAGAGCCGACAGATTATCTGGAAGACAAGATCCGCGGGGCTGATGAAAATGGATTTCAGTACATACGAAAAGCGAAAAATTATCACCATATGGTCACAGCCAGGGGCGAGAGCAGAACAGATCAGCAGGGCACTCAACGACGCTTCTAAGCCGGGAGAAACACATTATCTGTACGTAGGGAATGAGACCATCTGGGAGAAGATTAAAAAGCTATGGCAGACTGAACAGATCGGAGTAGATAGAGCGTTCATCCGATGCAAGCTAGCGGTAGAAACGGTACGGGAGGAATCGCAGTAGAAAGAGGTGACACTCGCGTATCACCAAGGTAAAACTAACCACCGAGGCGAGCACGAGACGTTACATGCACTGAAACGCAGATACTTCTGGAGTGGCATGAAAAAGACCATTAAAGAGGTGATCGGAGGATGCGAAATATGCCACGCTACGAAATATGACCGGCATCCACCGAGAGTTCAGCAGGAGGAGACCCCTACGGCAAGTATACCATTGAGCGATCTACAAGTTGATACCTTTACCTGGAGAGGGCACAAGTGGGTCACCATGATCGATTTATTTAGTAAAGTGGCCATGGCCTACCCGGTACGCGAACGGTCATCGGAGGCAGCGCTAGGAGCCCTTCGGAGGTGGTTCCAGTTCTATGGGGTACCGGATCGAATCTCGTCCGACTGTAGAAAAGAATTCGATAACACCATCATTAGAAAGGAAATGAAGGCCTTAGACGTGAAATGGCATCTGAATACTCCAGGCCATCCCAAGAGCAGAGGGGGCATCGAGAGGCTACACGGAACGCTGGGTGAACACCTACGAGTGTACCATGTGGATAGAGGTCTAGAACCGGAGGAGGCGATGCCGAAGGCAGTGGCAGCATATAATCATTCGATCCACACGGTAACAGGATCGCCCCATTTGAAATGCTCTTCGGGCTCCGCGGTCGACGAAGGGATCCTGGAGAAACGGCGACAGACGAGGATATGTCCGAAGCATTGGTGAATAACCGCATAGCGCTAAGCAAATTGTGGGAAAAAGGACACCATAAAATAGAGACGGAGAAAAGTAGAAGAGTGGTCCGAGAGAATAGGAAGGTTAAGGATATAACTGGGAACATAAGGATAGGGACTATAGTATATCGGAAAATAGGATCGAACAGGAGTAAGGAGCTACAAAGGTATGAGGGACCATTTAGGGTGATTGTCATTAGGGAACATAATGTAGTTACGATAGAAAGCATAAGAGAACCCAGGAAGCGCCGGACTGTTCATGTTGAGCAACTAAAGCTCCCCGTGCAAAGCCAGAACAGCCCTGAGCAGGCTGGAGCATCCTCATCTCCGTAAACAAACACCGCCTTATAACCAGGCGAACTTAGATTATTTTTGTTGTTGTTATCTGACAATACTGTGTGTATAGGTGTAAGTGAAAAGTGATAATTTCAGTTCCTGTGTAGTTGGGTTCCTGTACAAAAATGTTTCTTTTTGTTTATGTGTATTTTTGTTTTGTTTTGGTTTTTGTATCTTTTGCTATGTTATGTATTAGGTATTAAGCAATATTGTATGAGGTACTATATAATAGCCATATTTATATTAGTTTACGACGGATAGTCATAAACTGGGAGGGGGGAGTTAATGTCCAGTGGACAGCAATATAGTCCTTAATACCATCTTAGAATGTAAACAAGATACAAATCCTATATATAGAGGATTATTGAGAAGAATAAATCAGTTTAAGTTCCGATCTCGTGAGTGTCATTTCAAGCTCCCTTTTCCTTCTTTTATTTATTTCATTTGTTTTTTTTGTTCGTTTCGAGCTGAGGGAGCTTAACTTATATATATATATAAATATATATATATATATATATATATATATATATATATATATATATATATATATATATGTATATATTTATTATTATATTATTTTATAAAAGGATATTTTATTCGCGCATAACGCGAAGAGTTTACATTTTTTACTGATTGTCCGAATGATCGTTCGAAAAATAATCAAATTCTCTACGAAACAAAAACAAAATCATTGAAATCGGATCGTTAGCAATAATTAGCAAATATTCAATGCTTTGTAGCCATCCTTTTATTTTCCTATCGCTGCAGGTCGAAGGGACTGCAGGACATAAGCGCGATAAGGTAAGGAAAGTCATACCAAATTTTTGAAACGCAGTTTTCTCTTTGGTTCTGTGAGGTTACGGAGCTCCCGAGTAAAGAAAAACGTATTTTTAACCATTGAGTCTGTCAGTGTCACGAATATCTCTTCAACAGGTGAACTAATTCTACTTTGAAGTTAAGTTAATTCAATTTTTTAATACTACATTTATACCTAGAATAATTTTTATCAAACTTTCTATTGCGATCATCTAATATACTAATACAGTACATCTACTATCATATACTAGTACATCTAATATACTTTAATCAAGCAATATATTTACACAACTACAGCAATTGGTTTTATCCCTTCAAATAGTAAAATTTCAGTCCCAACTATTAATTTTTGTTTTCTTGTTGCTTCAAGTGGCTTCAGATAAACAGTATAGTAAACTAAACTACTTTTAAAATGACATACACCTTTTCGGTATTTCTGTTATCGCCTTATCTCCCCACCACGAAGCAGACTCGCCACGACGGACAATTGCCTTACTTCACTGCTCATTATGTAACTGAAGCTATTTACGAGCTGTTATCTGAAAAAGTTTAAATATTTATTAGGCAAAACTATTCCCCATAAAACGGTAGGATGGTATATCTTAAAATATATTACCACAATTTAGATTTTTATTTAGTATATATACCACCGAAGCCATTACACCGAAGTTTTTTGTTGGACTGTGTGGTAAACTTTATTTATCAGTTCTGGAATCTTTAAGAGTCCAAAAATGTAATTTTCGAAAAATGTCATTTGGTTTTCGTCATCGTTTACTCTTTCTTGGAATTCCTAGTTTTTTTTAATGAAAATTCGACTATTTTCAAAGAAACTTGATGGATGTGTAAGTAGGGCTGATTTCAGCTCCATGAAAAACGCAAAATGTTATGGGGGAAAAAATCTTTCGTGACAGAGAATAATTATATATATATATATATATATATATATATATATATATATATATATATATATATATATATATATAGCCATATTAATATATATATAATATAATATATATTATATAATATAATGATTTAATATATATTAATATATATTAATAATATATATATATATATATATATATATATATATATATATATATATATATATATTATATAATATATATTATTTCAGTTAATCAAAACGAATTTTAAGCGGCTCATGTGTATTGTGTTTTTATAAAATTATTTTTTATAAAATTTCATCTCAAAATCACATTCTCATAATACTATCTACAAATATATAGTAAAATTCCTAATAATTATTTTGGACTACAAATTTTTCCACCAAACTTACCGGGGGATGAATGGTGTTCTTACGATGATTATAGGTATTAGAAATCATTTCCCCCATGACTATTGTTTTCCAATTAGAGGACATTATATAAATTTTGAGTTTTTAGTATTTAAATATTGTAAATTATAAAATTTCATATTCAAACATATCTACTATATACTTGTAAGTATAAAAGCAATTTATATAAACCTTACATTTTTCATGACGCACCGCTTTAAAAAATTGCGTCATACAGGATAGCTTTGAGTCATATTCTTATCTCAGAAGAAAGAAAAGCAAAAACAATTGCGTGATAACAGCAAGTGTATGTACTGACCACTTCAATCATCATCATAGTAAACAGTCATTCGGTTTTTATTTCCCGATATAAGCACTAGCGTGGAATCATCTTTGGAATTTAATAAACAATAATAGGCATATATAACTGCAAGTTCAAAATTCATTTTTTATAATATATATATATATATATATATATATATATATATATATATATATATATATAAAACCGGACGTGATGATGATCCTAGTGATGACCCTACTCCCTGTACCTAAATAGCGAATCGCGGTGTGTTTTTCCAGGACGTAAAATAGCCGTCCGGAAGTTTTGTCCATGGACGGTCTCCTTCGGGGAATGAAATATTGGTCCTTGTGCGGCTGCTGATTTCGAATAGCCATAATCCGTGGATCTTGACCGATTTGTCCTGCCCTTAAATCCGAGTGAGTCAGTCGGTGGGAACGACACTGCCAAATTGCACCCAAAGGGACCGGTTGTGGAGCTAAGGATAGCTTGCCGCTGCTGCATGGAAATCATGGTTCATAGCAACATGAAGTTGAGTGATCCTCTCCAGGCGGTCTGTTCTCCCGCAAGTAATAAATATCTGTATGAATTTCACATATATATATATATATATATATATATATATATATATATATATATATATATATATATATATATATAAATTACAGTTTTCATTAAACTTGGATCACATAGGAGGCCTGTACCATCTATGATCTTTCGGTGTTTTGGTCAACAATATTTTGAGTATGTCTGTTACATTGATTATAAGCTATGAAAATTCATTTGAATAATGGTTCTCGACCTTTTAACGAGTGTGATTTTCATCCAGCCATTTCTTTGTTTAACCGTTGGTCAAGCTAACAGTACATGTTTATCAAGAACTGAATCCGTGATCCTTCATCGCTCGTAGTGGCATTTTATTTTTATTTTTTCAGTAAATACCTTTGAGATAATCGTATGTCGTTGTGGTGTCACATGTGATTTCTTCGTCTTTTGTGTCAGTAGTGCTCGGTAAATCCATTCCCTGTCATTTGGTGTCTATCCCATAGCTGGTTACTCTTCTATACCTTTTACTATCTGTGTAATCATCATCACTGCAAATTCCGCGAGACTAACTAAGCCGCTGGGCATAAGGAAACGATAACGTCGACCAGCGACGGTCTTTATCAAAGTTGATGCTGATTAGTGACCAACGTGGGACCTCTCCCACACCCGTGAGACCTCAATAATTGCCTTTCTACGCTAATAACTACCTTTCTAATAGGATACAAACTCGGCCGCGGTGCGCGCACTTGGCCCACGCGCAATTGTGTTATGGTTGTCCGAGGCAGTTCCGATGGAAGTAGTATTATCTTGAACCATTATGCGTATCTTCCTATCGACCCCTTGACACGATTGCAAGAACATAATTATATCAAATTCAGTGAGAATTTTATCCGCTGGTAATTGGATTTAGCCGAGAGAAGTACCTGTTGGGTCAAGGAAAGTTCTCGATTAGGGGCTGAGGAAGAAGTACTCTTAAACGCCTATAAAATAACATGATTATTATTCGGGCATTTTTTAGATTATTATTAAATGTAATCAACTTTTAAATAGGTTCTTCGGGCATCGTCAGCTCTTAATGTTATTGTCTTGGATAAAATGTATCCAATAAAGTAATTATGTGTCATACTTTTCACTCCTTACAGTTGTTAAAAATTTGTTCCAATACAAATTAAGATTCCATTACAGATAACTCGTCTTGTATCTTTAATTTTTATTTAAATTTAATCTTTGAAGAAAACAACTCATTGTTTCAAGGCTCACCTCATCATGTGAAGAGTGTCTTATGGGACTTTTGTCTATAATGAAAATATATTGTTACTCATCACATGGATTTAAAAAAGGAAATTCAGTAATATTAGGCTTTGAAAATGTATGAACCTATAACCGAAATTTCTCTAAAATGCACTAATAATTAAAATCGTCGGTCACTAATTAGAATTTTATTTCCATTTCGTGCAATTTAAAGATCTTGGGTAGTGGTCCCTAGTTGAGATGAAATGCATCAGAAAAATACTTAAACACATTGATTTTCATCCTAATTGCTGTCATGCCCTAAAATCGTTTTTGAAAAAGAAATTATTTAAATATGATGGAAATCCAATCAATGTATCAGCGTATGCATCCTTTTGCGTTGCTGTTAGTTTTTATCTGATGTTTTTAATCAATGTTGTTAGGTATACCAGACTATTGCAATAGTATAATAAGGCATTCAGAAGAGATTTATTCTCCGAATAGGCTACGAAATAAAGTTTAAGCCTCATCGGAAGGAATCGAAACTTGCTTTAATTTTTTGAACGCCAATGTCGCTTCAACAAGTATGACCACTGAGATGACGTAAGTACACGATAATTTTAAGTATGATTAGGTGCTGAAATAATATTCACATTTTTTTATATGTATAAAGCAGTGAGGAAAGATAGAATCATCTTCTAAAGAAGTATTAACAAATGAAATGAATACTTTTTTTTTTTTTATATCAATATTTTACTTCTACAAATGACAATCGAAATTTATAATCAGTTTTATCGGTTCTTCCCGAAGTCTTCAACCGGATGACAACAGCGATCTGAGTATACGATTAGCAAATTACGTACCAATGAGCTATCACCGAAATCCGACGCCATGCACTCTGTAATCTCCAGAAGGAAGACCAAAAATAAGGAAACTTTAGAATGCCACCATCACTTATATGATAAAACCTCAACTCTGTATCCCTGTGGTCTGTGAGCGATTATTTCTATTGAATCATCGTAAGCGGATCTCGGTCCGGGTCTGCGTCAATAATCAGTGAGATATGACATCAGGGTGGGATGCTGTCGAGGAAGTGTCCCAACTTCCCTGAAGAGTGGTCAACCGCTGGAAATCCCAGGCACCTCCATGGGCATTTACATCTGAAAGAGGTAGTCCGTTGCGAAACTCAGGTACCTCTCACCGACGCCTCCGTCGTTCCAGAGGTCGCTAAGTACAGAGCCGAAGAATGAAGAATATAAAACAGGTGCGATAACTTTCTAATTCCACGGAGGTCGCAAACTGTTAGATACTATTAAGATTCGTGTGTTTTGCAAATGGTATGCTGAAACGAAATGTCGAGAATGATATTTAAAATGTCTTAATAATAAGTTTCAATTGTCAAAAGTGGACACTTAAAGAAACTGCAATTTTTTTTATTCAAAATATTATGGTTAATCACGAAATCAAAAGGAACCTAAGAAACCAAAATCTTCAGTTTTAAGTCGCATTGCTATCGGTAATCTACTTTTTTCCTATTATCAAAAAGTGCAAGAAGGAATGGAAAACTGCAATGGAATGATGAAAAGTCATAAGCATTTGTTTTGATGACCGAAACGTTTTCTCTCACTCCAAAAAAATACGGTAAGAGATGGATGAATGTGAAAAATAAATATCAATGTATACACTGAAGCAATTCATTTGTAAACTGTATACAGTCAGCAACAACAATTTTCCGACAGTGCAATATTTTCATTAAAAAATAAAATAATTTAAAAAAAAAAAGATTCTTTACGTCTTAACCAAATTTTACCACTGCTGTCAAAATGTAAAATATTAAATTCAGATTCATAGCAAAAAATTACATTACTCCGAAAAATTTCCGAATAATTTATAATTTCTTTTTAGAAGAACAATTTTTTTTCTAATGTCTTCACTGGCAACCGGATTTTTCATAAGTACTTTTCCATTAGGTTCTTCTACTTTTAGAATTGTTGTCATATTTTGCTGATGAAGTTGCTTTCTCGCTTATACCAACATCTCGGAGGCAATCTTTGTAGCACTCATCGAGGGCTTGTTTTTAATATTCCGAAATATGGAACGCCTTTCTCGCTAGTTTTACTTCGGCCTCCCATTCCCCTCCATTTTGCGGAATCTTGATCCTTCTTAACAATAAAAATGATTATTTGTTTAACTTCAAAAGATGTCTGAGTTTAGCGTCACTTTCGTTTTCAAAATAGACAAAAGTTGCCCGGAAAATTTTGCAACCTGAACTATTTGTCTTTAATTAATAATGCAATCAATTTAATGTATTTATTTTTTGGCATAGATTATAAAATGATCGGTGATTTCGGAATTTTAAACTTTCCTTGAATTAATTTTTTAGCACATAACAACGTGTGATTGCTGAAAAAAAAAACGAGGAGAGTGTCCGAACATCATTATTAATGGCTGTATGTACAATTATTATTAAGATGTTCACATCATCCAAATGCCATAAACACCAAACCGCCTTCCGCTAGTAAAGATTGAATTCGACTTATCCGTTTTTTTTTTTTTTTTTTTTTTTTTTTTTTTTTACAATTCTTGTAAAAATTCTCGTTCAGTAAAAAAATAAGTGTGTAGCTTGAAAAATAGTCTGGGTAAGTTTCACACCTAAGAGCAAAAGCAACCCACTATTAAATTCAAAAATTGGTTGAGCTCGGTATTAGTCAAAACAACCAAAATGCTTTTCAGCCAAAAATTAACCTTAGAATCATAAAAACTAAAGAGTGAAATGTACAATTATAATTTCTTCTTCACCTCGATATCTTTAAAGAGAATTTTCATAAACTCATGAAATTTTCAGAAGTAAAACCAGATGCTGTGGATTTGCCGTTTTGTAATGTATAAAATAAAACCTAGAACACATACTCCATTATTCAGAAAACTACTAACCCATATCAGAATAACGATAGATAAGTGGTTGTCCCTTGTCTGTCTTTATCCCTGCAGAAAAATCCGATTACTAGTATCTAATATCTTACAGTTTGGAAGATCAATATTAAAATATATACGGTAAATATTATCTATTTATTTTTAGAACACAATAAGGAATAATTTATATTAATAAACAAATATAATATATCATTATTATTTATTACAATAGAATGAATTTCATGAGTGATATTGAGTATCATTAGATACTACTATGTTACGTAACCAGTCAGTACGTCATTAGACCTCAGTCATCTCTTCTAATGCCGCCATTTGGTACTGCTGGTCTACGTATGAGCTCAACTTGCATCATTGAGCAATTGTTTTTATTTTAAAAAAACAGTCATTGTGTTACAAATGTAAAATTGTATATCTTGAAATAAAACTATCATATTAGCAGTATTATACAAAAGTTATAAAAATTATAAGAAGGGATAGGTTTGAATATATTATGTAACTCTACGGAATAAAAACACTTCTATTTCAAGCTGATTATTTTTTAGTAAATTATTGTTTATTATGTGACTAGTATGAAACGATTAAACATAAGAGGTATCCATTTTATTAATTAACTTTAAAGAGCTTTTGGGAAATTACATTTTCAAGACTCTCACAAAATGTTCTCTCTTTCAATAAATTAACAGTTTTCTTTTACCGCAATCTATACGGTACCTATAGGTATGTCAATCCATACTATTATATGAGACGTGCAGATGAAAAAGAGAATAAATCCAAATTTTTAAAGATTTCAGGTATTTGCCCAAACATTAAATGTGAAATTAAATTGGATTTAGTATGGTTTGAGAGCTTAAGCACATACTGTAAATGTGCATACCTTAAAGAGGACACTAAACAGTGTGAAAAACATTAATAATATAAAAAATGACAAAATATGGATTTATCTTCTATTAGATATCCACGCATCACATAAAGATAATGCGTTTGTGAATTTGAAAACACTAATTTCAGGAGCTACAAGTACAATTTTAAAAATGATTATTTCTATAGATAGATAGTTTACTGAGGAAGCCTTTAGGCTTCATAATACATTGCTACGACTCATAGGAACGGTGTAGTAACCATAAATAAATTGCTAAAAGGGTCCAACTTGCGTACGTTTCGTTGTCTTCAAAAGTTGACTAAACGATTTTTTTTATAATATATCAATTCTCCTTCTTCTAACTATTAGTATAAAATATATAGATTTTTTTTATTTTTGTGTGGATGTAATTGATCGTAGATGTAATTTAAGGAGAAGCTGGTCTATTTTTACTTTCCATTACCTAGGTATATATGAAATATATAGTATTCCGATCGTGAAAATTTTCGAATTCGAGTTTTCAACGGAAATACACGTTTCAAGGTCCCCTGAGTCCAAATAACGGAGTCTCGCAAAATGGTCTGTATGTATGTGAACTGCCTAGCTCAAAAACGAAAAGTTCAAAAATGCTACTAAAATTACGTATTTGAGGTAGGCACATGCATATGATGTTACAGCAACCTTTTCGTCAAAATCGACTAACCGAAAGTGTTACTTTAAACAATCGATTTTACTCTTTTTTTATAATTTACTCGAAAAAGACTCTAACGATTTTTATGAAACTTTCCTAAATTATTCTTCATCAAGCCCTTTTACTTTTCATGTATTTAGTACATCATCGAGGAAATGTAAGGAAAAAAGTTATGATGAAAACAATATTTTATTTGCGCATAACTTAAGAAGTATTCATTTTATGGTAAATTATATATAGAATTGCATGAAAGGTAATTAAATTATCCAAAAAAAAAAATCATCAAAATCGGATCAGTATTAGCAAAAATATAGCGCATCCGCCTAACCAGAAGTTTCAATTATCTTATATTTTACAATTTTCTCGTAAACGACCCAAACGATTTTGATGAAACTCTGCCTTATGTCTTCTCCTTAAAGCCCTTTAACTTTAAATGTATGTAGTACATCACCGAATGAAAAAAAGCAGTGACAAAAAGAAAATTTTATTTTCGTACAACTGAAAAAGTATGAATTTTGTTTAGTTGAAATAATTAACTTTTCCTCATCGTTAGTAGTAATAAAATATAAATTCATGAAATGTAAACTATGAAAGAATTTTATGTGTAAGTAAAGGAGAAAAAAAAAAGAAAATATTTTCCAAGATTAAAAACTAATTTTCGTAAATATCTCGTATAACACACCATAGGAAAGCTAAATACATTAGAAATAAAATTATAGAAGGTAGTGGAGAGTGACGAAAAACTGATAAACTTATGTGATTATAGAAAGTAATAATTTATACTCTAAATGTTTCCATTCAAACTAAATGAAATGTCCTTGGAAACTAAATGAAAACTTTTGCAATGTATTTCAAATAAGGAGATAAGTGAAAGTTATGTGATACGTCCACCAGATTTTTTCCTGTTAATCAATTTATCTATTGTTAAAGAAGACCTGTGGATCGTCTGCAACATTTACCGGGATGTAGAAACATTTTCCAATAAAGTGGCGCTTTTGAAAAAAAAAAAAAAATCGTGACAGTCAAGTTCAACTGAGGCAACTGATTTCAGTCAACTTAGCATGTCATAATACTTAAGAGCACCTGTGTGTACTTGACTTACCAAATTTTAGTTCTCTTATATTTTAACTGAATTTCGATTGAATTTATTAAGCTGAGAAACTCCATTATTTTACTGGCCTATATTTCCATCATACGAAACCATTTTCTGTTAAGTTTCAGCTGAAGTCTATTCGCGTAACCTGGTTAAAAGCAGGCCAGAAATTAACGATTTAAAATTTAATAATATGGCATTAAACATTTCTTATGTGCAGAAATTCCTTCACGTTCACCTTTTATTTCACTTTCTTACGAATTTTATTGCCAAAAATGCTTAAAAACAAGTAACTTACTAGGGCATTTTGCTGTGCAATAAACCACATTCGCGAGCCAAAAATATGGATGCATAATATAAATATATATATTTATTTATTTTATGGTTGCATAATGGATTCGTGGCTGGAGAATAGCGGCGACCGATAGAGATGACTGGCGGACCAAACTGCGAGAGGCCTTGACTCTCCAGAAGGAGTAGTGCCAAGGAAGAAGAAGGAAGTATGGATTTAGTAATGGACGTAATGGATTTAGATATTTAAATCAATTTATAAGTGAAAAATATCTCTTACGCCCACGCACACGACATTTCTTACCGCTTTGGGACCGCTTAAGTCCAATTGGAGATGTATTACATATGAAAAGTTAAATAGCCTCCGTGGGAAGACTTCAGGCAAATTTTCTGGATATCTTGCCGTCTTGGCACACCATTCCATAGAAAAACCGTTTTTGCTTCCTTGTACGAAGTATGAGATGGAGGCCCTGCATATTACAGAATCTATTTTGGGAGGAACTTTGGGTTATCAATTGAAATAAACAACATACTAGTTTAAGTCATTATTTTATTTAATATTTTAAAAGTAAGAATCATTTAAATATGTCTAAATTTACAAGAGAAAAGGAGCTCTATGAATCGCCCGGTCTGTTACAAGTCCCTTTAGAATAAATGATAGATGGGCTTCAGAGCCTTAGATTAGATGATATAGGAACATATGCGTTAACAGATAATTAAAAATAAAAAAAAAAAGTCAATAAATAAATAAAAATGAAAATTATAACAAGTCATAATGCAATAACTTCTATCATATGAAATAGCTATTAATAGTCTAATTGATTACTTCTTAAACCAAAAACCACACGAACTTCGTATGTTAATAAGATAAGACACAATTATAAATGAAGGAACATATTTACAAATGTTGATTGAAATAGAGAAAATCTATTTACAATATTTTTTGGAACTGGATAAGTGATTGAATAAGCGGGATTTGTAGGTGATAAGAGTATTGGAGCGACGAATGGAAGGAGGAATGGAATTCCATAAGGATGAGGATCGGACAAGAAATGATCTGTCGAAATCTGCTGACCGGTGTGCTGTTATATATAAATCTGAAGGCCGAGAACGGGTATGACGAGAATGAACAGAGGATTTGAATTGAAGGAGATCGAAAATATAGGATGGACGGCGGGATTGGATAACTTGGTAAAGGAAGGATGCTAGGATATACTTACGACGGTAGGATGGGTAAAGCCACTTCAACGCTTCGTAATATCGAGAGACGGAGGCGTCCCTCGGGATCCCGAAGATGCATCGTACAAAGAAATTTATCAAATGTTTTATTTTTGCCTCGAGGTCCCCAGAGACGCCCCCCGTACACCGCACAACAGTAATCAAAGTGGCAGAATATTAAGGAAGTAACTAGGAGTCTACGGGTCTCAAGTGGAAATAGGTGACGGAAGTAATTTAGTCGCTTTAGAGTGTAAAGGATACGATGGGAGATTTCGGAAACATGTCATTTTTTTCAGGAAAGAGCTTGGTCAAAGGTGATTCCAAGGTTTTTTTATGGTTAGATAGAACTTAATGGGATTAATATTTAGGAACAAGGTTGGGATATGAGGAACAGTTTTAAGGAGGTGATGGGAACCTATTACAATTGCCTTTGTCTTCACTGCATTCAACTTCAGCTTGTTAGTACCAGCCCAGTGACTTATTCCATTCAAGTCCTCTTGGAGTCTTTTGGTGGCTAGTAATAGGTCGGAAGGCGGGAAGGACAGGTATATTTGGAAATCGTCAGCATAATATAATATAAATAGCAAACAGAGTAGGAGACAAAGAGGAGCCCTGAGGGACACTAGAGGACTCTGTCTTGGATGGAGGTTTATCTGGAACGACTACATATTGCGACCGATCTGAGAGGAAGAATTGGAACCAGCGCATAACACTGTTGGATAAAGGAAGACTTTGTAATTTGTTAAGGAGGATGTTATGGCCAACTGAGTCAAAAGCTTTGGAGAAATCTAAAAGAATGTGGTTAGTTAGGTTTCGGTGTTCGATGGCGGTTTGGAGGTCGTGGGTTATTTTCAGGAGAGCGGATTGTGTTGAGTTACATGGTCGAAAGCAAGATTGGAGAAGGTTAATGAGGGAACGTTCTTCCAGGAAGTTTGAAAGTTGAATTTGTACAAGGCGTTCCAGCGGTTTTGAGAGGTTAGAGAGGAGAAAAATAGCACGGAAATCATGGTGTGAGGTGGGATTTGTAATTGTATTTAATGGTTGGACTTGCACAGTTTTCCAAAAAGAGGGGAATATGGAATTTTGTAGAGAAAATTTGTAAATATGATAGAGAAGGGGCATAAGGGTTGGGAGACAGGACGGCGTAAGGTTCGGATTTTAAGAGTAGCATGATTGTCTAATGGGTGGAAACCATGGGATCTACAGAATTATAGAAATATGTGATGTCCCAGTGGAAAGTATCCAGGTCAGATTGAAGGGATTCGTAGGAAAGCTACGATATGAAATAACTTTTGGAGTAAAGGATTTGGATGGGTAAGTCGTATGAAATCTGGATAAGGTCGTGTGATGAAAGAAAAGGAACAGAGTGCTGGGAAGAAGAGAGGATTTTGATGGGAGAATCAGAAATGCAAAGGTCTAACCAGGTATAAGAAAATTGTGTGTGGCGGGTAGGAGAATAGGGAACGAGGTAAAGATTGAGAGAAAACATTAGATCCGTAAAAGAGGATTTTTCACTGGATTCAGATAGCATATTAATGTTAAAATCACCAGAGATAATGATATTGGAATAATTAGGGATTGATAAATTATTTGCAACTTCTATAAATTTGTTTTATTGAAAACTAGTTTCGAATGTTATACATTCATCCTCAGTTCTAAAAACACACGAAAAATTCAAAAATAAGCTATTCAAAATATAGTTGGTATCATTATACATATTAAATTATATAAATCAGTATTATAAAACATTTACGAATTATGAATTTAATTAAGACAAGAAATCAAATACATTTTGGTACTCACCAAGGTTTAAATGGATTATATCAAACAGAAAAGTTTGTACTGGTTCCTTCTCGCATTGTACTAACAATGAACGAGAAATAGGATGTTTTAGGTAAACGGTTTAAGGGTCAGGGTTTTCCCAGTAATGTCGGTGAGTAATTGTTTTTTCTGTTATAGATGGGAATAAATTTAAGATTGGACTGTTGGGGATATTTATTTGGTCATTTAAGCAAAAATCTGGATTGGATTTGAAGGATATTATTATTTCAAGTGTTATATATATATATATATATATATATATATATATATATATATATATATATATATATATATATATATATATATATATATATATATATATAATATATATATTATACATTATACACTGTTATACATTGTACATATACTGTATATACAATGTATAATATTGTATATTGTATATATATATATATATATATATATATATATATATATATATATATATATATATATATATTTAATTTGAGACTGTTTTCAACGTGATGTATTAACTTAACTCCTGAGTCTTTGATGAATTTATGATTATTTTCATTTAAATGAATTGCTTATTTTTGAATTTTTTGTATATTATATATATATATATATATATATATATATATATATATATATATATATATATATATATATATTTAATTTGAGACTGTTTTCAACGTGATGTATTAACTAAACTCCTGAGTCTTTGATGAATTTATGATTATTTTCATTTAAATGAATTGCAAAGTTGAAATTATCTGTCTTATTATTATATGCGCGTATAATGTTCCTTTAATCTCTGATTAGCGATCTTCCAGTTTTTCCCGTGTATTTGGCTGCACAATCATTACAATTTAGTTCGTATTGCATATTTTGCAATTCGTATTGCTCATCTTGTTTGAATTGCTTATTTTTGAATTTTTTATGTGTTTTTTGAACTGAGGATGAATGTATAACATTCAAAACTAGTTTTCAATAAAACAAATTTATAGAAATGGGAAATAATTTATCAATCCCTAATTAGATTGATCCTTCTATACCATCATGTGGATGTCAACTGATATTGGAATAGGTAGAAACCAGTTGGACAAGGGAGGATTCGAAGGTGATGTCGAATGGGACACGAGGAGGTCGGTAGACAAGGGCATATAACAGAGGAGAAGAAATGCTTGAAATTTCAACAAACATGTATTTTAGGTGAGGAAAGGAAGGAGAAGGAGATGGAAGTAGGATTTTGGCCTTAAGGCTAAAGGTATGTCATGGATACAGGTATGTCCGACACCACCTCCCATGCGATCAGTTCTATCATGTCGTAGGAAAGAGTAATAAGGAAGGGAGACTTGGGAGGAAGGGATATAAGGTTTTAGCCAGGTTTCTGATGCTATTATGTGTTAAAAATTATCAAGGAAATATTGTTGAAATTCATCCTTGTGGGCAATTAGGGATTATGCATTAACGTGATAGAAGTTTAGGATATTAGTCAAAACTGTGGGTATGGAGAAGTGGAATAGCAGGAAAATGGATCGAGATTGAGGAATAGGATATAACAACTTTTTATACAGTATTCAATTTTAAGATATGATCGAATGTGAATATACATTAACAATTGAAACAAAGATACTGATGGAATTCTAATATGAAATGAATATAAAAATAAATTTTTAACGAAAATAAAATTATATGAAAAGAAAAAATATGGGTAATATTGATCAAAAAAAGAAAAAGTAAATAGAAAATACTATAAGTAAACAAAAAATAGTATATCATCTCTGAAAATAAAGTAACAATAGATGTAGTAAAAAAAATAAATAAAATATCTTCAATATGAAAAAGTAAAATATCCTCCATATAAAAAAATAAAGCATTTTTAATTTAACAAATAAAATAGCTTCAATGTAAATTATTAAAATGTCTTCAATATAAAAAAATTTCAATATAGAAAATTAAAATATTTGTATCATTGACGTGACGCGCATACCAGACTTAGTTAAAGACGTCCAAGTCGCTAGGCTTACCTATAATCACCGCCGGGTGGCCATCGGATTGCCTACATCTGACTCTACCTCCACTGAACCATACATATTTAATTTTCGATGTTATCTTTTTCTCTCTTGCCAGTCAGTAAAGGTGCTTGTTACAGTTTTAAAATCCTGTAATTTACCAGCTAATTCATTGACCATCACGGTAACGTAATAGGGAAGGAACGTAATTATTAAGTAGTAACTTTTTACGCAGATAACTTTTATACTTCAATTAATTATTAAATATAATAAACTTAAGAAAATTTTCTCATGACGACAACATTTCAATAAAATATGGCGAATGGATCATTTAATTAACTTGAAGAAAAACCAATGTAACGTAATGGAATATTAAAAAAATACGTTGTAGACCTAACTTAATGGAATCTTTCTGGCGTCTTTCATAGAATAGGTATACCTTTTGTTGTGATCGGATAACTATAGTAATCGTTACCAAATATTAACGGATAAAAAAAAAATGTATGTCTATATTATTTAAAAATTTATTTTATTTACAAATTATAAAAGAAGAAACATTTATAGCAAACAATATTACAGGAATGTTACTGAGGATGCCAAAATTCCAACATGTCCTGAATTATTCTTTCAAAAAGATCAACTCCGTACCTGAGACTTTCCTACAATTTCTTTTTTCACACCTCCATTTGTAGATAGTATCACAAGATTTCATTATGAGTACTTCACTACAGCAAACCTCTTAATGTTTTAAGAAAATCCTCAATTGTCCATACGTACAAGCACATTATTTGCCGTCAAATATTTAACTTCTAGGCGATGTAACACACTTTGATTGTTGGAGCTACCTGCATCATTTTTGCCATAAAATATTCTAGTTCTAGGAAAAAAATCGATTGAAAAAATTTACCATTGCAATATATTATTTATTGAACACTTCATGTGAAATAGATTATAGATACAGTACATTGTCGGCACAACATTTAAGTAACGAATGTGAAAAATATCTTTTAAATTTTATTAATTTATGAAGAGCATATTTAACATGAGAACTAATGATTGGAGCTACACATTTCTTGTACAAAACGAGAGAAATATTTTGTATTCAACAATATTAGGAAGTCCAATAATTAATAAAAGGAGGAGCAATTATGACTTTCCAATTATGTTTATTTCGTGTTCGCTTCACAAATCCAATTCTAACAATGTTAACGTTTCTGGGATGTGCCCCAATCAAGACATTTTTCATTCTGCTTATATATAATTATCCATAGATTAGCATTTTGTCTTTTAGTTTTCTGATGACTTCAATTGAAATTATATAGTAAACAGTAATCTTTGGATAATTATATAAAAGTAGAATGAAAAATATCCTGGGGCACATCCCCGAAGCGTAGACATTTTAAGAATTGGACTTGTAAAGTGAACACGAAGTAAACAGAATTGGAAAGTCATAATTGCTCCTCCTCCTTTTGTTAAGAAAGATGGATTTTTTTTTGCCACAAAGTAGTACATGTATGCCCTAACTTCTCTGGGATAGGACCACTTCCTTTTTGTAGCAAACCCTTTAATGACTAAATATCACTGTAGTTACTAGGGTAACAATCAAGATTTATAAAATTGAAGTTCTAGTTCTAGAACTCACCCCACTACTTTATAAACGTTGGAATGTAAGAGATATTTATTGCATTGCATATTAAAAGTTGACATAAATTTTATTTCTTACGGACAGTCAACTTCTTAGGTTTTTAGTTTTAACAGATTAGTTTAATTCCAATATATTTAATTATGATGTTAATCTTATCAATGTACGTACTAGTCATTTACGGAAAATGTAGCAGTTCAAATGTTGTGAAAATTAAATTTTTAAATTTAGAAATCGATTGTATCATATGGAAGACAATTGGGTGAGTGCGAGAGACAATAATCGATTATTTTTAATTTCAGTTTCTATTTAAATCCTACTTTTTTTTCTAGTCACAATTTGCTATGCATTATGCATTCATTTGGCATTTTTCTTGATTTTCTTTATCAAAGAATATTCGAAAGTAAATGATGCAAAAATAACACCATCATGAATGATTCATTTCATTTAATTGATAACACGCTTTTTCGTGTCATGAAATATATGCATATTCTCGTCGATAACAGTGCAATAAGCAGTAAAATTTTGGAACCGATCAGGCTAAATTGATTTTTTCTATTTCGCGCACATTATCGGGGTTTTGTACCATTGTGCTTGAAACGTAGCACTTCAAATTTTGAGAGGAGTTTAATTTTTTTTTTTCTTGATCGAATACTTTATTTAAATTATTGAAAATATGAAAAATGTTTTAAAAGTTTGTTTCATGAGTTATAATTTAGCATACCTGACTCCCTTCCTCTAGTTGAAAAAATTATTCAATATGATTTCAGCTTCAATCTTTCTCCATCTTTCTCCACCTATAAACCTGTGGATATACCGAAATCATTTTTTGACTTCCGAACTCCCAAGTTCAATTTTCAAACTTGCTTTACCTTAATAAGAATTATGAAATAAAAGGAAAATAGTTTGATTGTTATTAATTGGATTCTTCTACTTCCTGGCGAACTGTCATACAAGATTCTTAGCTTGGCATGCCAATTAGATCTGTTAACCGAGCAATTGATAACCGGACCAGCTATCGTAATATGGCGGAACTTGGGACCAACTTTAATTTGGTATTTACTCAATTGGCAGGACAGGAAAGTCCACTTTCACATTCTTCTACTTGGAAAGTATTAATCAGAAGCGTGTCAAATGAAGTCCGATCTTGAGTTCAAATGCCACCGCATGAATGTGAAGGACGGCTAGTTTTTATTTAAGTACAGGCCAGATTAAAGGGGTTTCATAATACCTAAGTAAGATTATGACATGCCATTCCATGTACGATATGGGCTGGTAGGTTCAAATTGTTATGACAAAATTATTTACAAAGTTCAAATGTTCTTTGTTTAATGGACAAGATTGTTTTCAAAAGGTTTATGAATATGACTTTATTTTATATACCTTATTGTTATTATTTATTTTATATTGAATTATCCATACAATGAATCCAAAAAGACATTCTGCGGATCTCGGTATAATATTCACCGTTTTAAGGCTTAAGACAAGACTCCATTTAATTAAAGCAATCTAATTTTGTTTCGAAATAGAAAAAGACAAAATTAAGTATTTATAGTAAATCATTATTTTTTCTGTTTATTCATTCTTATGTGGAACATATTGTCGACAATATGACAATAGAATAAGAAAAATACTAAAAGAGAACGTTCCTTGTCAGGCTTGAAGAAGAAATAACTCGATGGCAATTCTTAGCGTTAGTTGAGTGATTCCAAGTCACATACCAGCTCCTCTTCAGTCCTGTAATGTTTCCTAGTTCAGATGAAGCTTCCTAGTAGTTGATAGTTCTGTCGGTATGTGGATTGTATGAAAATAATAAGCATTGATTTCATTGGTTTTACTTTTGGAATGTGTAAATCCCTATCTAAAACAATAGATATTCAGCCTTAAGAAAATATATTTATCATACATATAGAAGAGTATCTCATACGAAAATTTTTGTTTTTGGGAGTGTGTGTGTTTGTGTGTGTGTCTGTGTCTGTGTCTGTCTGTATGTATGTGAAAAACCAAACTTGAAAACGGTGCGTGCATGTCTGGGACGTTACTGCAACTTTTTCGCTAAAATCAGCTTACATGAAGTGCCAATTATTCATCAATTTTACTCTTTTTTCGAAAACTGCTCTAACAATTTTGATGAAACTTGCCTAAAATTTTCTTATTAACCGAGAATATGCAGGGAAAATAATTATGACGAAAAGAATATTTTAATTGCGCATAACTCTTGACGGTAATTTGTGTATAAAATCGGATGGAATCTAGTATCTAGAACCCGAATCTAGATGGAAGACGAGTGTTTCCAAAAGTAGACGGATGCAGCCGATTCTCACTTTTTCCTACATAGCTACTCCAACTCCAACAGCGTGCTCTCAAAATTCCGCTCTGTTTAACGCAGTTGTTTAACTTCACGTTTTTATTATTATTATAACACGCTTCAGGATTATTACATAATGTGGTAAAGTTGTGTAATGCGCTCACCGCACCAGATTTTATTTCTTTGAAAGCTTCAAGTGACCTCTATTTTTTTGAGGATAAATTTCAGATGTTTCGTTTCAATATTTACCGTTATGACCATCTATTGTTAATTTAGATATTGTACGTTTACTTGTCAAACATAATGACTTCCTTCAAACTGTGATTAGAGAGTAACTTTATGAAGGCTCTCTTCATAAAAATAATTATAAATTATTTTTAATGTTATAATGATATTATTCTTATACTATGGACTAAAAAGTAATTTGCTTCTGTATGAGTAATGAAATTATCAATATTATTTATATTGAAAAGATTATTTTGTACTTAAGTCAATAAGTTTTGAGTTGACATTTATTTGTTACAAAGAAAATTTATTTTGGTCACTACATGATCACCGGAAGTGTTACTTTACTTGAAGGTCGTAATAGATTTTCATTAAAAATTATATTAAAATGTAATGCAAAACTTCTCAAATTTGACCTAGAAGCCTTTTATATTAATATAAATAATATCGTAAATTTTGGTTAACATTGGCAGACTGGAATCAGTACTTTACTTGAAGGTCATATTAAACTTCCCCAAAAATTATATTAAATTATAATGTAAAACATATCAAATTTGGTAAGTAGGACTTTTATATTAATATGAACGTATTTACTAGATTTTCGTTAAAATTGGTGAGCGAAAAAGGGTACTTTTCTTGAAGGTCGTAATAAACTTACATAAAAAATTATACTAAAATTAAATACAAAATCATATGCTTCCGTAATAAAAGTTACAAACCCGATTTTGTTTCCACCCCAATTAAACATTTTTATTACTTGTTTTAAGTATTTAAATCGAGTGTAAAATAATGGTTATCCGTCCTATTTGTGGAATGAACAAGTCTAAAGTATTAAGATAGAATAAGATAATTTAAATAGGTTCTTCCGCTTAAAACGTCGAAACTGTCGATTTTCAATGCTTTATCTAGTGATATTGACAGTTCTAATGTTTTCACGTAGCACCGAAAGTGGTGCTTTACATGAAGGTCATAATTTATCAAAAATTATATTAAATGCAAAAATTCTCAAATTTGGTGCATAAGACATTTACGTCAATACTTAATGGTACTTAACCTTTTTACTTTCCCTTAACTATATTATATACGAAGTATATAGTAAGGGGAAGTATTGCGATCATGAAAATTTTCGAATTCGAGTTTTCAACAGAAATACACGTTTTAAGCTCCCTCGAGTCCAAATAACCAAGTCTCGCAAAATGTTCTGTGTGTCTGCGTGCCCGTGTGTCTGTGTGTATGTGAACAGTCTAGCTCAACAACGAAAAGTTGTACGATACTGAAATTACGTATTTAAGGTAGGCACATGCATATAATATTACAGCAACTTTTTCGTAAAAATCGACTAACCGGAAGTGCCACTTTATGCAATCGATTTTACACTTTTTTACAATTTTCTCGAAAACGGCTCTAACGATTTTGATGAAACTTGCCTAAATTATTTTTCATAAAGAGCTTCAACTTTTCATACATGTGGTACATCACCGAGGAAATGCAGGGAAAAAAGTTATGATGAAGAAAATATTTTATTTGAGCATATCTTAAAAAGCATGCAATTTATGGTAAATTGTATAAAGAATTGGATGAAAAGTATTTAAATTATCTAAAAAAAAAAAAGAATCATCAAAATCGGACCAGTAAAAGCAAAGATACAGCGCATCGGACTAACCGGAAATGGTAATTATATCATGGATATTACAATTTTTTACAATTTTCTCGCAAACGGCTCTAACGATTTTGATGAAACTTGCCTAATGTCTACTCCTTAAAGGCCTTTAACTTTTCATGTATGTAGTATATCAACGAGAAAATGGAGGGAAAATAGTTATGATGAAAATAATAATTTTTCTGCGCATAACTTGAAAAGCATGCATTTTATGGTAAATTTTGTGTATGGAATTGGATTAAAGGTTATTAAATTATCTAAAAAAACAAACCATGAATTATCAAAATCGGACCATATTTGCAAAGATACAGCGTATTTTATAAGAAGTACAAGACCCTAGACGGATAACCGAGCGCATCGGAAAGGAGAAGAACGCGATCGAACCGAAACTTTTAGAATATATTTTCAACTTGGCAAACTAAAATATATAGGTAGTGTACAGAATTGTTGTACTAAAATTGTTTAAAAAACTTTTAAATTGTCCTTAAGTGGTGGAAGATGTGAAGTGAATGCTGCTGAGTTTATTTTAAATATTGTTTATGTGAACTCTTTAAAATTATATTTAAAACATAATTATTATAGGACGGTAAGGGAAAGTTGTGTGATGCGCGCACCGCACCAGATTTTTTTTTTTTTTTTTACAGATTTATTTTATTTTTTTTATTATTTTTTTTATTTTTTTAATGAAAAATTGTCTTTTTTAATTTTAGAAATAAATACTTCAAATAATAGTTTTAGAAAATTAAATTATGCGTGTACCGCATCAAGTATTATTAAATTAGCACTTATAACGTATAACAGTAAAATATATAAAAAATAATATGTACGATTACTAAAGAAAAAATCTCAATGTGATTTTATGATAAAAAATGTGATTTTTAGCACGATTCCTGTACCTCTCTTAGCATGTGGCGGGTGGTAGAAAGCAGTTAAGAGTTTCAAGTAAAGTATCACCTTCCGGTTTATCAACTATACCTAAAATTTAATATGTTATTTCGATTGTTGTAAAACTGATAAATACTACATTTAAAATTAATTCGTTCATATTTAAATGTATTTTTGGACCAAAGCTTGTTTGAAGCTTCAAGAAAAATACTACTTCCGGTTTATTGCTTACAGTAGAAATTTAATACTTTATTTCCATTAACATAAAAGTCTTATATACCAAATTTCAAAAGAATTTGATTATAGATATTTTAATAAGTTTTGTCACCAAAATCTTTTTGAAACTTCAAATAAGTTCAATAAGTTTTTTCCCATACAGTGACCCTGTAAGAGGGTATTCGTCAATATGGAAATACACCATGCATAAAGCATGCTGATGTAATAACACAAGTATTTTACAAATGTTCTTGACCAGTTTGAAAATAAATGTAATCAAGCTAATGAAATATTTAAACGAAAATTAAATATACAATAAAAAGTAGAGATGTCATTGGAGATGTCCGGTGGGTTATAACCGATATCACAGTAACTGTTATTTGTGACATAATCAAAATAATTTTTATGAGAAGTTATTTCATTTAAAATTCCCCAAACCTGTTATTTGCATCGGTTAAAACAGTTCAATTTTAATTAAAAGTAAAATAATCGGAATAACCGATAACCGATTTTTTAACAAAAACCGATATCCCTAATAAAAAATAATTTATAAACTACAAAGAAATGAAATTTTCCTACTGTTACACTTAAAAAAAAAAAAAAAAAAGAAAGGGAGAAAAATGCTTTTTTATTAACAGAAATGCTGCCCAAATACTATACGGTTGCTGCATTACCACATTATTCTACTATTTTTGTTTCTACTTTTTGTTTGCTGTAAATCTTCTATCACTCTATCATCTATCCCTTACTTCTCTTTTTCAGACAAAATCAAATAACAAAATTTCGGCTCTGCCTCGTCGATCTTTATGAAGAATCGAAAGCGCAGCTTCTTTTTTTTTGTGGATTTGTGGAATCCGGCAGTGATCTCCATGCAGAATGTTTCTTATCAGCTGTTGAACATAGGGCAGTATCTTAGAATTTGCTTCGTCCACGTTTACTCAAGAAATGTTTGTAAATTAAACTTTTCACATAGTCTGTAATGTATAATTTCAATTTCATCATCGTTAGTGAATGCAACTTCAGAGATAATGTTTTTAATTAAGAATAAACCAGTTTTATTTGTATGGGAACGTGAATGTATATATGATATGTGATGGTTTACAACTTCCGTATGCAAATTAACAGAGCTCTACATCGTAGATCTTAATCTAAAATAATTCTGCACAGGAACCCAGTGCAGAGGGATCTGCTTCTCGGACTTGGAACTTGACTACAAATCGTGCTCTGCGGTGGGATGACTGTCTGGGAACTGAAGGCCACTATGTCGCGGTTTCGCCTTGACCATGGAACCGGACATAGCTGGACACGTCAGCGATGGGCAAGGAAACAACAAGAAGAAGATAGGACTGAGGGGAATCACGCTGGCGTGCAAGGAATGGCAAGAAGATGCGTACTGATGGACACGCTTTCAGTCTAATCAGCATAAGCGGCGGTGACTTCTTCTATCAGTGTTCAATAATGCACTTTCTCCACTTAGTCATATTGCACTGTTAACATACAAAGTGCCGCCAGTGCGAGTTCCTACCTCACTTTATTGTCACTTGCTTTCCGAATTTCCTTATAGAGCAGTGGTGGCATAGCAGCTTCGAGTGAGTGCTGATCCCTTTTAACGCCAACCGAATTGAAAAAAATATATAAATAATACATCTGGTACTACTGATGCAAAAGAAAGAAATTCAATCTTTCTGATCAGTTTTATTAACTACGTTTGAGGAAGTATTGTAATAAATAATAACTTTTTTCGAGGTTTCACTTAATTTACACGTTTTAGAGACACTGAGAAAATATTTGTACCATCTTCATCCGGCACTTTTTTGCAATTTAGTAGAAAGATCTTGTATTGGACTCATGAGAATTCCTTAGGGATCAATAAACTTCAGCCTACTAAAGGAGGAGTGTATTAAACCAATTGGCTTAATTGACTTTTAAACCAATTGGAGTTTGAGCTCTAGCTACAGAAAATACAACTGTAAAAATACAATTTTTCCCCGTTTTGCAGGAAAAATTGGCACGTGGAATATTCTAAAATGATAAACTTGAATCGGTATTCTGAGAGGGTTGTAATTTTTTTCCACAGTTTGACAGTGTCTGTTATTTACACATAATTTTGGTCTGAATGTTATAGTCTGCCTCGTAGCAGTACAAACTTTTCTGTTTGATATAATCCATTTAAACCTTGGTGAGTACCAACATGTATTTGATTTCTTGTCTTGATTAAATTCATAATTCATAAATGTTTTATAATACTGATTTATATTAATCTAATTTATAATAATACCAAACTATATTTTGAATAGCTTATTTTTGAATTTTTTGTGTGTGCTTTTAAAACTGAGGATGAATGTATAACATTCGAAACTAGCTTTCAATAAAACAATTTTATAGAAATGGCAAATAATTTATCAATCCCTAAATATATTTATATGTTTGATTTTTAGTTGATTGATTAACAGAAGCACCTTCATTGATTTCAGATTTAAAGATCTTCGGCAGAATTTCCCAAGAGAGAAGCCACTTATCCCCAGTTGGTATTACACTTTATCAGGTTGGCTGTTGGCAGCTCTATGCAAATTGCGATGGCAGTGGACTTCCAAATACGTACCTATCCGAAGGCCAGCTTGTATATCCTCTACTCAAGTCAGCAGTGCGGAGAACACAACGAACGCTAGACTCCTCTTATTCCTGGAGGTTTGGCTGGTAATAAACATAGGAAGTCGTCAATGAAAGTAAGTTTGAGCTAGTGAAGTACATTTGCGTTACATTTTCCACCAATCACGTAGTTGAAAAAATACTTTAATTTATTTGCGAATTGATGCACCAACCAATAAAAACTAATATATTGGGTTTTGGTCGGGTTCTTACGATGAATTGTCGAATTAACAATAATTTTTCTTTTGCGTAAGTTGAGACATAATTCCTTTTTCGCAAAACACTCGATCTCAAATCATTCCTCAAGGTCAGATTTAACGCCGAAAAACTTTTAATATATCTCTCATTTAACATGTTTCATATCGAATTATTTAAAATATATATATATATATATATATATATATATATATATATATATATATATATATATATATATATATATACCGTTTTCATAATGTCAAAACGTTTATCGACGTCACGAAATAATCGAAGAGTGATCATTTTGTAATTTGTAACACTTTTAATATTTAGTGATCCTAGTAAAAGAAAAAAAATATCCATGTGGATGAAAACGCTTAAAAAATTGTTTGTAAATGAAATAAATAAATAGAGAGATGTGAAAGTTGAGATGGTCAATTTAGCGAAACGTTGTTATGCATATAACGTTCAACGATTCAACCTAAATTTAAGCTTAAGCATAGCTTTATGGACTGATAACGCCACGTCTAAACATTTATTAAACTCCAATATGAATAAGTTGATTAACCGTTAATAGCTACTTATCAGACTAACGTTTGTCAATGAGAATTTGATATATCAGTCTAAAGTTTATAATTTCCTATCTTTATTTACTAAACGCTGTTGTTTTACTCGAATTGACAAATGAATGAATGCAAATAATATCCTGAATGAATTACACGTAGAAGGAAATTGAGCGTGACACCGTCAGTATGTGACGTGACGTTGATGTTCTGTATAGTGCGAATCCACCTTAATCCAGACAGACATCCAATTCCTAAGGCGAAGGCATTGAAATAAATTCAATGGATATTCATTATCAGACTGGATTGTACGCCTCATATTTCATCTCCTGCTGCCCACGTGGGGCAAGTCCACAGGCCGGCCACCTCCGCACGCCCTCTCTCTCGGTTCCCATTAATTTGTGTAATCGGCTATCTCCGAAACAGCTAATTAATTACCAGATAAAAGACCTGTCGATAATGACCTATGTTTATATATATAAATTAACAATTTTAAATAAATGTAATTAGAGAGGGAAATTGAAAGAGGACATGTTCAACGGGAAGAAAGAAGGACTAATTAATGAGAAAATACCTTAAAACAGAACTAATTAATTACGAAATAGAAACATGCATATATAATATATATAGTATGTATATATAATATATATATTTTTAGATAGTTAAAGATTAATATATATATATATATATATATATATATATATATATATATATATATATATATCTTTAACTATCTAAAATTGGCAAATTTATGTAAAAAACGAATAAAGTTTCGAAAAAGAAAATCATATATAATATTTCAGTTGGATGGATTCCGTTTATAGGCAGTATTTTACTTGAGTTTGCACGTGCACGTAAAATAGTTGTAGATCCAACCAGTCTTAATTAAAATAGCCCAAGAAAAAGAGGTATTTCAGCAAAATTTGAAAACAAAATAAGTGAAAAATGTCAATTATTTTTCAAATATCTCGACTAATTAATTAATATAATCTGAATCTAATTAATGTAAACTGAAAACTTTGTCTTTGACTAATTACCATTCATGAGTTCTTTAGCTAGTCGAGGAAGTAGTTTCAACATTTAACAAGCACTAATTTTAATGTTTAGTTTCATATCAAAAGTCAGACTGATGTACTTTCAGTTTTAGGTTAAAGGCTATTACTTATTTTATTTTTAAGGTTTTTAGTTTTTTTTTCTATGTATAAATTTATATTAAGCAATATTACCATATTACATCAAGATGGGAATAGGATTAATTATTTATGCAAAGTATAATGACTTCACCGACAAAAGCGTTTTAAAAGAAGCGAAACAAGCCCACTGTCCATCCAGCAGCAAATTGTCGTTGAAAGGAGGTCCTACTGACTTAAGTTTCCAGTGGACAACTCTCCTTGAGGCTGGGGAGAGATCGAAATGAGGGGCGGGATTTTCGCAAAATAATATACACAAAGTAAGTCGAGCAAGGAATCGTTTCTTATCTTATTTATGTTTCGGAATTGAATGATCACTCTCATGTCGATACAGTCAGTGGTAAAGAAGTTAAGACTGATATTAGGTATAAAATACAAAAAAATAACATTTAGCAGGTGAGATGAAAGTAGACCTCAAGTGTAAAAAAAATATTATTTGGATCCATTGTCCGATTTCACATAGAAAAGAAGGAAATTTAAGTTTTTTTTTTGTTTTTTTTTATGTAATTCACGATTTTGTTCAATAGGAAATGATCACTCAAAAAATATTCAAGTTAATTGAGTTCCAATTTCTCCATCGTTAAGTAGACAAAATACATTTTAAGAAATATAGCTTGGCTCAATAAAATCCTTTGTAAGGAATTTTTTGGAGGGAAAAGTGGAAATTGCGAAAATTATTATTTTCATTTTTTTTTTTTTTAAATGGAAACTCTTTACTTGTGAATATTTTTCTCAGTCTCCTGTTGGGCTATAGGTACCCCACTTCTAGGATAACTTATGCTTTGATTTCGTATAGATGAAGCCGATGTTTCTTTTGTGATTGGTCAACAATTAGCCATCCTTTGGCGAAAAGTGTGGTAGGGATTCTCAAAGCTCTTCGCCGAGGAAGAAGAGCTTTGAGAATGAAATTCACTTTCTTTCTAGCCAATAAAATAACATGGAAATACAGAATAAAACGCTTCTTTGTGAGATAAAACCAAACATTAGCATAATTAATAATATTAATAATAAATTTGAAATCGTTTTGGTTCTTAACAAAAATTTTTATTTGATAAAGTTTTGTTTTATTTCACAAATAAGATATTTATTCTGTACTTCCGTTTTATTTAATCGAATAGAAATAAAGTGAATTTAATAAATTTTATTCTCAAAACACTTCTTCGTCGGGGAAACCTAATTTCTCACTTTTTGGAAAATTAGGACCCAATTCCAGACCAATCCCAAAAGAGACCTCGACTTCATTTATACGAAATTAAAAGCTTAATAAAAGTAGAAATTTTCCTCGAAGTGAAGTATTTGTAACCCAGCAGGGGGCTAAGAAAACCATTCACAAGAAAAGATTGATTTAAAAGTAATAAATAATACTGTTCGCTGTTGGTCTCCCCGAAAATCCACATACAATGGATGGATATTGGATCTCTTATTCATCAGAAAAAGTGACACCTGCAAAATTACAAAATTTAAATTTCCTACTTTTCTGTGTGGAATCGGACCATGCGTAAATATAAATATTTCTTGTGACTTACGGAACAACCAGTATATAGTTCAGCCGCGAAATGTGATTTATCTCTATTTTTTATCTAAAATCAGTAATTAATAACTTCTATGCCATTGGCTGTATCGTAAAGAGAGTGGCCTCATTCGATTCGGATAAAAAAAATTCTACTATAAACGATTCTTTACTCGGGTTCATTTGAGCAACTTATTTTGGGAATACCCTCCTCTCCCTTTCAACCCTTCCAAAAAGGATTGTCCTCTCGATATTTCGACGGCCCCTGCAGATTTCGATTCCTACTAAAAAGCGGAATTATTACCAAAGTTGCGCGAATGTACAAATTTTGTTGATTATTTTGTCTATTTTTCCTGAACTAAGATAATAATTGTAACAGCAATATTACAATAAGCCATATTTTCCAGGAATGGCCGTATTTCACGTACCATCTCAATAGTTTTGGTTTAAACCCCGATTTATCAACAACCCTAAGAGTGATCATACAACAATATAATCAGTCAGCAAGTTTTTAATATTAAATAACCTGTTATCAGAAATATAACTTTGAAGTAGATAGGAAATGACAAGGATAAAAGTTCCTTCGTTAGTAAACTCAAAAAAAGAAAAGAGAAAAGGGACAACTGAAATAAAAGCATATGTTTAAATGCATAGGCAAATCGATGTATGCATTCGTGTGTGTGTTTTATTTGTACATGTGCTTAAAACATAAATAACAAATTATAACGGAGAAAATTAAATAAATAGATGACCTATGCATTTTCACGCCACAAAACAAGAACGAACGGACATACCCAATGTCATTCATATTAAACTCATACCACTATCTATCAATCTGACAAAGGTGTACCTTATTTTCTCAGCACAGGAAGTGTCCCATGAGCGATTCCCTGATTTTGTATTTCTGTTGTTTTACATTTGCTGTCTCCAAAATCATTTTAGTTTTGAGTAATACTATTTTATAATCATTCTTAAAGTAATAATTGGAAAAAATAATAACAAATAAGGTTTATTTATTATTATATATATTTTTTTAAGATTTATTTTTATACCACTATTCTCTGACTATGAACCTAAGCTCCAGCAAGGTAGAAGGAGTTATAAAACAATTATTCAACAACGAGTTTCGATTGTTGTGAGCGAAATGCTACACTTCTCTCGACTTAATCCAACTTACTTAGATCTAGTTACTAGATCTAGTGTGGTTAACTCAACTAGATCAATTATAATTATAATAAAAATTATTAGTATTAATCATATTGACGAGTAGAGAGATATTTGACTAAACACTATTTTAATACTTTTCGGTTCTATTTTAATATTCGACTACTTCTTTCCGTGTAAGAGAATGGACTAGTGTGATATATTTTCCGCTGGGAACAGACAATTTTCTAACAATCTCCAATTATAATCATTATTATTGTCATGAGCTGTGAAGTTTCGGTCCAGAGCAGAAGAGTTGCCGCGCGGCGCCATCAAAGGGACTCGTGTCCTCTAAGTGGATCCGTTGTGCAAGTTCTCGCATTGGGATTCAGGGACTTGTCCCTACTTCCACGAAAACACCACCCGATCCAGTGGCTTTTGCAACTTTCAGCTAGTTCGCTTTCATCCGACCGCCTTCCGCTCTTCAGGTAACATCTGATCTGACGTCAAGTGTGGAAGGCTTCTTGGGTAGCCGGATTACGTGGCGTTGTGGGATTGAGGTGAGTTACGAGAAAACAGGGTCTGCATATTAAGGGTTATTCTCGTACTTCGCTATTTCCTTCATTGGAACAGCAATGATGAAACTATTGGCAAATAATGATCTTGTTCGATGATCCTAAGAAAAATGCAAGAATTAATAGATATTTTGAAATTATAACTAAAGTTAAAAAGGAAAGAGATGCGCCAAATGCTGAGCGCTGGGCTCACCAGAGTGATTCAAGTATAATGGAGTGACTATGAAGACATTATATGAATTTTTGGTATCATATTGGTCAATATGTTTATAAATTTGTATGATTTTTACGAGTCAACTCTGTTGATTTTTCACAAATTTTTGTCTGTAAGACACCACAAGGCAGAAGTCTGTTTAATTTATTATGATCAAAGATATTCATCCTTTTTCACAATACTTGAGTGTAAAAAAAATATCTGATGTGGACAACACATGACTTCCTTGTACGCTTATTAAAATTTAAATCGGTGACTCAAAAAGTGATCCTGAATTTGATTACTAATTTCCAAAGATCGCAGTATCTCAAAAACGACACTCGGTGTCGCGACATCCATCTATTGACACACACACACACACACACACACACACACACACACACACACACAGAGTTTCCAAGATATTTCTCCATGTTCCGTGACAACAATAAAACTATCAATATCACTGGATAAAGCATTGGAAATCGACAGTTTCGACATTTTAAGCGGAAAAACCCACTTAACTAATTATCTTATTCTCATACTGCAGACTTCTTGATCTCACGAATGGGGAGGCAAACCAGTATTTTACATTCAATTTTAACACTTAAAACAAGTAATAAAAATGTTTAATTGGATTGGAAACCAAATTGCGTTTGTAACCTTTATTACCGAAACATATGATTTCTCTTTTAATTTAAATACAATAGCGAGAACTCTCGCATAATCCGTTATACATTAGAAGTATAAGCGATATTAGGGAAACATATTTATTCGTGTAAACAATATAATATTACCAAAAAAGTTTATTTAACATACAGATTTGGTGAAGCTACATAGTTTGTAATGACTATGTTGAAGTTACAGTTCATACTTAATAAGTAATTAGCTTACCCCACTGGAAAACATCTCTTCAATTTAGCAGTTAGGCAATTAGATTCAGCTATAACATTTTCTATGTGTAGTATTCATACACAGTAGTGCTCTTTAGGATAGTACATGGGAAACAGTATATAATTTTCCACTCATTTAAAGTTTTGGTAAACAGACTCAAATTGATATAAAGTTGCCATGACAACGGCACGTACGCAAGATGGCATGAGACCCGTGAGGACCTATATCGTGCGTTATCTCGAAAACGGTAGGTTTATAAGCTTTAAAACGCTGGACCAATACGCTCCAAAGGAGCGTATATGATCTTGATGCCCGCGTCAAAATCTTTAAAACCCAACTTATCTCGTCTCGATCCGCCGACTCTCAGTCGTCAAAGTTTTAAAACCTTCCAGTTTTTTCATCACTTTTATTTAAGCCCTTGTAAGATTTTTAGAAACAAAATAGGAATTCGTCACATCTCCGTGAAATTCTATTTCTTTTGATACCTCACTCGTCAAAATCCATCACTCCTGAGAGCCGGAAAAGGGATCTATACTACCGTAGTAATATATAGTAGTGACTAGTATACCCGAGTGAGAACTCTCGCATAATCCCTTATATATTAGAAGTATAAACGATATTAGGGAAACATATTTATTCGTGTAAACAATATGCTATTACCAAAAAAGTTTATTTAACATTCAGATTTGGTGTAGCTACATAGTTTATACTGACGATGTTGAAGTAACAGTTCTTACTTAATACGTAATTAGCTTACCCTACTGAAAATCGTCCCTTCAATTTAGCCGTTAGGCAATTAGATTCAGCTATATCATTTCTATATGTAGTATTAATATTTAACAGTGCCCTTTAGGGTTGGACATGGGAAAAAATATATAATTTCCCACTCATTAAAGGTTTTTGTAAACAGACTCAAATTGATATAAAGTTGCCATGACAACGGCACATACGCAAGATGGCATAAGGCCCGTGCGGACCTGTATCGTGCGTTATCTCGAAAACGGTAGATTTTAGAGCTTTAAAACGCTGGACATGGTCTTGATGCCCGCGTCAAAATCTTTAAAACCCAACTTATTCCGTCTCGATCCGCCGACTCTCAGTCGTCAAAGTTTTGAAACCTTCCAGTTATTTCATCAGTTTTATATAAGCCCTTTTAAGACTTTAAAAAACAATATTGGAATTCGTCACTTCTCTATGAAATTCCTTTTCTTTTGATACCTCATTCTTCAAAATCCATCGCTCCTGAGAGCCGGAAAAAGGATCTGTACTACCGTAATAATATATAGTAGTGATAATTTTTGATGTAAGCTTATTATAACCTTCAAGTAAAATACCGTTTTCGGCTCACGAATTTTAATCGAAATATAGTAAATACATTTATATCGATATAAAAGTCTATTGACCAGATTTGAGATATTTTACATTATATTTTAATATAATTTTTGATGAAAGTCTAATATGACCTTCAAGTAAAGTACCGCTTACGGTTTTCCAATTTAGACTAAAATCTAGTATGTTATTTAAATCAATATATAAGTTATAAATACCAAATTTGAGAAGTTTTTTAAAAGTATTTTAGTATATTTTTCAATGGAAATCAATTATGACCTTCAAGTAAAGTACCACTTCCGGTGATTAAGCAGTGACTAAAAAGGGAGGTTCACAACTAAATTTTACAACAATCCTAAATACAAAATTTCAACTTTCTACGGCTAACCATTTTTGATTTATACGAACGTACGTACGAACGAAATTTATTGATAAGAGGTTTTGTTCTAAGTTGGAAAACCGGAAGCGGTACTATACTTGAAGGACATATTAGACTTTCATAAAAAAATTATATTAAAATATAATGTAAAACATCTCAAATTTGGTAAATAGGACTTCTATATCGATATGAATATATTTACTATATTTTGGTTAAAATCGGTGAGCCGAAAAGGGTACTTTACTTGAAGTTCATAATAAGCTTACATCAAAAATTATATTTAAATTAAATACATAAATCATATGTCTCGGTAATAAAGGTTACAAACGCAATTTGGTTTCCAATCCAATTAAAATTTTTTATTACTTGTTTTAAGTGTTAAAATTTAGTGTAAAATACTCGTTTTCATCCCCATTTGTGTGTGTGTGTGTCATATGTTGTGTGTGCCATATGTTTTGAGATACTGCAATCTTCGGAAACTAGTAAAAAATTATTCAAGTTAATTAAGTTCCAATTGCCCATCGTAATGTTGGCAAAATTACCTTTAAGAAATATAGTTTGGCTAAACTAAATCCATTGTAAAGGAATTTCGAGGGGAAGGGGAGGAAGGGTAGTAGGATGACCAATCACGAACAATTTTATTTATTTTATTTTTTAAATCACTCTACTTCTGGATATTTTTCTAGCTAGCTCGGTCTAAAGATACTCCGCTTCTAGAAAAACTTTTACTTTTGTAAAGCTTAAATTTCTTATACATGAAGTCGAGGTTTCATTTGGGTTTGGTCAGGAATCGGCTCATGATATGCCAAAAAGTGTGGCGTGGAATTAAACATTTTCGCTATTGGTCCGTCCGAAAGTTAGCTTAAGATGAATTTAGCTAAGCCAAACTATATTTCATTAAGGGAATTTTGTTTACTTTATGATATTGCAATTGGAACTTTATTGCCTTGAATATTTTTTGAGTGATCGCTTCCTATTCCACAAAAAAACGTGACACCTAAAAAAACTCAATACCTAAATTTCCTAATTTTCTGCGTAGAATCAGATGAACATTTCTTGTTAGTCTATAGATTCTTGAGATCTATTCTGTAAATATTTCCCGTGACTTACGGTATATGGTTCCGCCATAAAATGTGTTTTTTAACCTGAAATCAGCAATAACTTCTTACCTATTTACTGTATCGTCATGACGTCTCATTCGATCAAGAAACAAAAACTACAAAAAGCAATACTTTTCTCGACTTAATTTGTGCCAATTATGTTGCGAATATCCCTCATTTCGACTCCTCCAGAGGGAGTTATCCGTCCGAAAATTGGGCTGACTGTGCAGATCTGGATTCCTACTACCATGACGAAATTATGACCAAATTTTGATGAACGTAAACTTTTTATTTGGCCGACTTGGGCTCGTATTTCCTGTTCTATGCATAGAATGTGAAAAAATCCATTGAAATTTATTTAAAATATTTTGATCAATTTAAAATTTACATTAAAGGATTTGACTATTCATATTCTGCCTTTCATTTAATTCCTTTTCTTCTTCAAGCTCTTCCAGCCAAACATAAGCATCAGTATTATATCTAATGTTAGTGTTTGAAATTAATGAAACAAATAAGGAAATAAGTAATATGTTTAAAATATTCTTCGAAGTAAAAGAAATTTTTTTTTTTATTATTAAATGATTGTATAAATTATTGGATTAAATTTAATGTAATTTGATGTGAAAAGTCATATTTATTTTAATGATAAAGGTGCTATCGTTTTCATATGAAATTTTATGAATTTTCAGCCACTAGGAATTTCAGATATCCTATGTAAAGAAACGTTGACTTACACTGCGTTACAGACGGATGGATTACACCTGTACCCAACAGGCCTAATCGAGGGATAATGTTTACCTTATAACAAAAATAATTAAAATTTAAAGGCCGAGATAATTTACTATGAAAATGGATGTTTTATGAGAATTCCAACCTTTTACGCGAAATTTGGTCACTTCACGTGAAGGTCAAAAACATTAAGCTTATCCTCGGCCGAGGTTCCGCTCGGAAGTCTAAACTTTGCCAATAATTTTGATTGAAAATAAGAAATATTACTAAGAAATATAAAACAGAAAATCGAGAAGAAAAAAAAATATTCAGGACTCAGGAATAGTAATATAAATTAATTTTGAAATAAAATAAAGACTTTCTTTTTTTAAAGAACTGTCTTATTTCATTCATAGAATAGAAATAAGACAGAATATAATGTAAATGTAAAAACCTTATAAAAATTTATTGAAATAATTACTTTCAGAAATAATGAGTTCTCTGAACCGAGAAAATAAATATCTTCCATGTTAAGATGCGGTCACTCCTTTGTCAAACTTAGGCAAATCATACTTGTAAAGGGGGTAGCTCGGCTCGGCTTGATTTGTCTGTGTTTGAGTCCGATCCGGTTCTTGGAGTAAGCGCAAGTGTTGCATCGACATATTTGTGTATTTATATAAATTATATATTTATATGTTTTTATTTTATATTTTTAACTGCTTATTTATGAAAATAAAAATAGTTTAAATCGAAATTAATAGCTGACAAAAGTTGGAATAGTCAGAACAGTAGCATGTAGATAGGTTAGTTTGCTAAGCTTATGTAAGCCCCTTTTACATATTTGCGTTTGGCTTGGCGTTTGACTTTCCTAGGCTTGGCAAAGGTGTGAACGTTTCTTTGGGAATGCGTTTCTCGATTGTTTTTACTGAGATAATAAGAATAAGAAAAACTGCTTTCGTATTATTATTCATGGACAATATAAATCAATAAAAATAAGTTTGTTTGTTAAAAAACACTTATAGGATAATTTAATAATAATAATTACATTAGAATATTATTATATATTATATTATTATCATTGTATAGCATATATTATAGCATAATTATGTAGTATCAATTGTTCTATATTTTTTCAGATAATTGAAAAGAGTGGCCGCAATTTTTCGATTGTCAATAGCCAAGAGAAATATAGATATTATTATTGACTATTGCACATATCTACCATCTTTACTTGGATTGACAAATTTCTATAAAATTTTGATTTTTGAAAAGGTAAATACGAAACAAGAGACCAGATAGTATTCAAGTATTCCTCGGGACGTAAATTTACACCAACATTTATTTTTAAAATATACCAAGAATAAGAAGGAATTTGAACATGTTAGGCAAACCACCTGTCACTATAAAAAAAGTAAAACGAGTTTATTAACTGGCCCAGTAATACAGTAACTGAAGGTTTTATCACCAGCACCAATTAACACTTAATTGTTAACAGTAGATAATAAATACTTTATGGTCAGCAAACAATTTATTTTATTTTTATTTCTTGGTACTGGTATTGTTTTTTATAAAATTGGTACTGGGGGAGGTGGTAACGTGGTACAATTATGTACAAAAAATAAGGTTAACTGACCGATCAAATTTCAACTAATTTGCTTTGTATAAATCACGTGTGCCTGATTAAGTACGGGCGAGCAAGAAATATAACTAATTTATTGCAGGTTTGGGTAGCAGATGAGTAACATAAACATAACATGCAAACGTATAATAAACATGTATATATAACTATTTGTGTACACACACAAACATAACTATTAATGAATGGTGGTTTTTATCCCAGAAGAAATATGGCACTGAAAATTTTGTTATATAAAACTATTTCTGCCTAATATAGGACAATCCATTTTGAAAATATTGTTAGATCACTACTCTATATCGTTAATTTTGATATTAGAATCTTCAAAGAACATTAAATAAAAAATGTTTTTCTTAAATAGAGCAGTTCTAGTATGTGGCATCTACTTCTTGTTGAACTACGCATGATTGATGGACTGATATTCTAAGACGGCTTGGAGGATCCTGGACTGAACACTTTAATATAACTAGTATTATTTAAACATTTTCAAAATTATACCTCTTTAAAAGTGTTTCTAAAGATCATTGAGCTAGGGTGAGCATTAAACTTTTACGACTTGGAGAAAGTTTAGAAAAAAAAAGAAGCAAGCAGATTGAATCTAACAAGTCCTAAATAATGTCTCACATAACGTTTAAGCTGGTTCTCTCCTTTTTTTCTTATCTTCCTGTAGCCAAAAACTGTGACCGGGGACCCGAGAAAAGAAAACGATTAGCCCTAAAGAAGAGAGTTTAATGTCCGACAGTTGGACTGAAGAGACCAGCAATGAGATGAGGGAATTACTGGCCTGTGAAGGGGGAGAGAGGTGACAGATCGGCAGCTTCTTCTGGTTCGGGGTGGGTACTGGTCACGGGTGACCTCTCGTCACGAGTCCATAACTGTGGAGTCACAGCGGAGTCACAGCTTGAAGGCACGCGGCCGTTAGCTGTCCGTTGAACTTTGGATCAAGTTTAGCACACGGTTACGGGAATTTATTAAATTATTAATTGTACATAAGCCAACTATGCGTATTTATCGGGGACGGCACCAGGCAAGAAGTTATTCTGAACCAACAACGAATTAATAAGATATTTTCATGACAGCATTATATTCTATGAGCATAGGCCTAAATTAATAACAACAAGGCAACCTAGGCAATGCCTTGGGGCGTCGGACATCGGAATGCGTCACAAGACCTGAATTGAAAAAATAAAAACACTTTTAATAATTTAATTATTTGTGTGGCATTCCTTTTCTTTATTTACTAAAGAAAAATGCTTCAGAAATTTTGCATCTGTAAAATAAAAGCAACTAACTGATTACTTATTGATTGAAAATTAATTCATTGCCAGTAATGTTCCCAATAAGTGTAGTGCATTTTTGATGTTTTGAAACTACTTGTTACTGCAACTCATAATAAATGATTAATTTATTTTTATTTTGCAGGTCTTATCCCTCAACGGGCTGTCTGGTTAAGTTAGAGCGTCCCTCCACTTCTCTCTATCCCACCAGTCCCCTGCCGGCCATCTCCTCCTCCACGCATTCCTTCCACCGGGTTCGGGGTATTGCTCTCCTCCGTCTTCCTGGCTGTTCCCATAGCAGAAGTCTCTTCGGCCACCTACGTTCTGGCATCCGCTGGCAGTGCCCATACAATCGCAGCATGTTCCTTCCAATCCTCTCAGGAACTCCCTTTGTCACTCCTAGCCTGCCTCTAACCTCCTCAATCCTAACCCTATCCAGAAGGGTGATCCTCAGGCATCTCCTCCAGAATTCCATCTCTGCCACTTGAAATTTGGAGTAGAGTCCTGGGTTAAGTGTCCAGTGTCTCTGCGGCGTATCTGAGGGAGGGCTCAACAATACTTCTAAAAATCCGCCTTTTAGTTATGTTGTCAGTTGAGATGACCGTGTCAGGCCAACTCTCCTCCTAACATTGGTTATCTTACGTACTATTCCCATCTATTGTTGACCCCAGGTATTTGAAGGAATCTACCCGCTTGCATATCTTCCCGTTAACCTGAAGGCCCATGGCCTCTTTGCTGTTTAGTGCCAGGCATTCGGTCTTATCAAAATTTATTTGTAGACCCCATAGGCTATATTCTTTTTTTAGGGTCTTAAGTGCTTCTTCCAGACCATCCCTGCTATATGTGACCACTGCTTGGTCGTCGGCAAAGAAAAGCGAGAATAGCATTTGTCCGTTGATGTCAATGTCTTTTCCTTCCCAACGCGCACTCCACTCCTTTACTGCCTGCTGCACGTTGTAAACAGGATTGGGGACATACTGCATCCCTACTGAAGAACCTTGGACGCCAAAAAAGGTTCAGTCAAGAGCGAGCCGACCTTCACTTCCTCACTGCATTTATTGAGGCATCGCTAATACCGGTACTTTTAAGCGATTTCCACATCTTATGCCTTGGTACACTGTCATAGGTCTGTTCTAGGTCTATAAAATCTATGTGTACAGCTCTTCCTTTTTCCATTCGTTTTTCTATGAGCTCCCTTAGGACAAATATGCTGTCCGTACAAGACCTGGCTGCAGTGAAACCAAACTGTTCCTCCGAGGTAACAAACTCCTCTTCTAATTTATCCTTCGGAATTCTGCCAATTATCCTGGACACCGAACTCTGGACGCAGATACCTCTATAATTTCGGCATTCGTTCCTGTCCCCTTTCTTATATATAGATTTAAGACATCCTATCTTAAGGTCCTTTGGTAACTCTTGCCTTGTAATATGAGATTTATTAGTTTTGTAAGAGCCTTTAACAATTCAGTCCCTCCTGCTCATTCCTCCTGTTCATTACTAATTAATTGAATGCCTGAATGTAATCATTATTACTAATTATTATGGACCCTAAATAAGATGATGAACGATTAGATTTAGACCAAGAAAAATACGAATAAGAGATTAGTAAGAAATAAGTCGAAATTGTTCACAGGTATGAAGCTGTAAAGCGTTATAGGTTATCGTAATGAATAAAAATGGAAACGAAAGAAGAAACAATCAAAATTACAATACAGCAACATTTTAAATCTTCTCAAGATTGACGTAATGTGCGGTAAGTGCGTAATTGTCTCGTTAAATCCACATCCTAAATTTATAAGATCAACCCTTTTGGGAGCATGAAGTCTAAATCTTGATGTCTCACAAACAGGCACGCGAGTTCGCTAGATTGGAGTTTAAGGAGTTGTAAATATATCAATTCCGACCTGTTGATTAAGTGTGATCTTTCAACTTCAGGTGTCCAGCCATATCGGCGTTTATTCAATATTAGGCCTTATTAATGTTTTTTTAATTTTTGCGGTAAGTGGAACCTTCTGAAATTGTTCTTCAAAATACTTTTTGATTTACGTTTCTTCTTCACAGTTTTTTTCTATTTTTTAAGCGCTTGTGAGTGTTGCCCCGGCAAAATATGACATTTACAAACCTCTGCTGTGGGACAAGTGAGTGTGGTGCAAGCTTAACCTTTCAATCATGTTTTACGTAAGCAACTGGAATAAAAATCTTTTTCTTTTTTTTTTTTTTTTACATGTATTCAATTATGTTTCACATTTCTGTTAATAACTGTGAAGATTTTAAAATGTGATTCTCAGACAAGTTTTAACTTTTTTCGATGATTGTATTTGATTGTATAAACGTAATTACGTGTTGATTGATTGTATATTAATCCTTCGGAAACAAACTGTTTCCCTCACAACCTTCCTTTAACCACTGCTTGAATTATGAGTCTTCCAGAAATCTTGTTCGCACTTGCCTCTTAAGGTAGGGGTAGGTGTGTACTAAGTATTACTAAATTGAATTATCAATCCCATGAAAATGGATGTGATTAAAATGGGGACTCGAATGCAGTATGATCATTTATAAAATAAATAAATTAAAAAAAATCTAGCTTCAACAATAAATATATAACAGCCATGCAAAATCGATATTTGTAAAATCTATTGCGCACTTACCCCACATTACCAAATTCTGTTCATTAAATTCTACAAAATAAATTTCATATTCATATCTTTTTATAAAAAAAAAAAAAAAGCATTTAATTCAGTTTAATAGTTTTTAAAATCGGGATATTAAGATAATTTTTGTATAGATATTTTTTTTTTATTATTGAAATTTTCAACAGTATTAAAACTAAAAAATACAACAAATAAATTTTAACTGCGGTATAATGACATAAATTTGCATAGAAACTACGATCCCTATAATCTTTTTATAATTTTATATACAATTTTACAAATTAAACATTTTTTTTTTTAATTTTAAGTTGAAAGGTCCATTGAAATTGATACATCCACGCATATGCAGGAACCAATTTTATAAAAAAAACAGGCGACGACATGATCAGATTTTCAACAATAAGTACCTACCTTTTTGGAACTCAAAAACGAAAAATAAAAATGCATCCTAAAAAATAACTGTGACCATACATCTTCTGAAATAAGTTGATAAGGAAGTAAAATCATTTTCATTTTAATAAGTCAAAAAAGATTTTTATTTCATTTACAGATTTTATTTGCTCGTGTCATATTAATCGGCAAATTTTCTGGCTGCTTTAGAAATAATGACCTGTCAGGTTCTCCATAGAGCTGGACATTACCCAGCAGCTTGGTTTAGTTACCTTTGGCCACGGAAGTAGATCTCTCATTCAACCCCTTTTTTCCTGCCTCATATCACAGTTTGACGAAGATAAAAGATTCCTTACGCGTTGAAAGTTCGTTGGTTGCTGTAAATCGGTATCTAGAGGTTTGATAATTTGTATTGTCTGAATAATATATATAAAATATCTATTCTTCGTATTAAGGGATATCACATCACTTTTGCTAGAGACTGTGCTACCATTTAATTGTATATTGCGGCGAAGAGTAGTTGATTCCACCTTAGTGAGTGGACGCATTATGATTTGTTGCTTACCTTGCAATAGAAACTAGTTAGGGATTAGTACAACATGCCAAGAAGGTTAATAGCCGGCCTTCCAGTCATCTCAACCTACGTCTATTTATGTTCACTAGCGTGGCTTATTGATTCCTCTTGCCTTTCCTTTACATGTTAACAAGGCCAGGCACATATTGCTTCTTGTTTCTGCTCAATGGAGGAGCGTATGAAAAAAGATAACTAACAATAGCTATCTGATTGATGAGCTAACTCATTGCGCTAAGAGCATTTAATCTAGTCCACGCATATTACGCTGTTGGTAGTTTTAATGATGTGAACACTTCTTATATGTCAATCAGTTGAGGCTTCATGTGATGTAAAAGGTGCGTTTGAAGCTTTTATGTTTTTAATTTGTTTAAATGGGTGCAAAGATGTAAAAAATAAATATGGATGACCTTGGGAGAACTTTTGGAAGCCAAAAAACCCAGGAAATTTTAGATTTTTTTTTTGTTTTTTTCGCTTATTCCTAAATGGTGCAGTCGATCGAAACATTTATGGCATAATAAATTAGATAATATTAAATTCTACTTCGAATTAGTACCACAACATAACTTAGATAAGTAGTGTGGTCGAAAACCACGGTCCAAAAACGACGATTTTTTCGTTTGAACTTTGTTAAAACTCAGATGCATTATATATATATATATATATATATATATATATATATATATATATATATATATATATATATATATATATATATACACTATTATCAGCCGGAGTGAGAATGGCCAAAATTAAGGAAAATGTGAATTTGGCTCTCAGACCCTTCTCAGTCTTTTTTTTTTTTTCATTTACTGGTGTATTATAATTAGCTAACATTAATCTATAGGCCAGAAATGTAGAGGGAGAAAGAAAAATAAAGTGCAAGATGGGGAATATTTGTATGATGGTTGCTGTAAAATTTTTCAAGCATGAATCTAAAAAAATTTATATTTCTGTGAATACGTAAATAGCTGCCGTTGAAAAGAAAGACATAGTGAGAAGGTTAACTGACCCTCCCAAAAAGAGGATGACTTAGATTCACTTAAGGATTAATTTAAAGATTTCGTAGTTTTCTAGTGAAAAATATTATTATTTGCATCCGTTAATTTGAGTGCCTTATATATTGTAGTATAGCATTAAAATTAAAATAAAGTGTTTAGTTTTTATATATTCCAGAATTTATTTTTCTTATCCACGTGTCAATATTATGAAAAGAAGAAAAAAATTAAAATTTTTGGAAGTTTAAAAGTTTATGTCAAAGTTCACCCCACCCTTTAAATGTCTGAAAACAAGTCTTGACCATTCCCACCCCAAACACGGGATAACTAAGGTCGCGGAGATTTTTTTTTCTCACTCATACATATTATATAAAAAAATTGAAAATGTAAGTCGGACAGTACGTGTACAACAGAAAAAATCTAAATTTCGGCCATTGTCAGTACGAGAGAGAGAGAGAGAGAGAGAGAGAGAGAGAGAGAGAGAGAGAGAGAGAGAGTGAGAGAGAGAGAGAGAGAGAGAGATCTGCATCCACTTTATCGCTTCAGAGATGCATGGAAAACATAAAGGCGACTATTTCATAAGAGATTTATTTCAATTTGTCGCTATGAGTGAACGTGTTGATGACCCAACTCCAACTCGAGAACAGATTTAAATCTTCATTAGCATAGAATGCATTTGCATTCAACAACTCGGCTCGGCGTGGCTAAACAGTGAGCCAGATTCCAATCAAATGGTGTATAACTTTCCATTTTGTGGGATAAGATACTCTAATTTTGGAGTATTATCTTTACAGAAGTGGAAAAGATATAAATATTAAAAACTCTTTGATCATAATCTTAAATATAAATCGAATTAGATTAATCGAAACATGTCTATTAATCTTGAAATCGCTAAACTATATATATTTATATTTCTGTATAGTTTTCATTGTTTACTGAGTAAGCATGTAGAATGTACAATTATTGTTGAATAATTTCAAAGTTTTCATTTATATATTCTTGACGGATCTCTATAATGAAAAAATTATCACGAAAAAATACTATTAAATTAATTATTATTATTCCTTTTCAGTAATTTTTATATTTTATAGTCCTAATTTTTTTCAGTCTTGTTGAAAAAAAGGAATACCTAGTTGAAAATAAGGAATACTTAGGAATAATTAGTTAAAAATAAGGAATATCAATTTACAAATGTTTTGAAACTGTATTTGTACTGTTACAGGAAGTTATTAAATAGACGGGATTTGAAGGTGGGAAGAGTATTGGAGCAACTGATGGAAGAAGGAATGGAATTCCGTAAGGATGAGGAGTGGATAAGGAACGATCTGTGAAACCAGTGAATCGGTATACCTTTAAATATAAATTTGAAGACCGAAAAGGTGTATGGCGGGAACCAACAGACGATTAGAATTGATGAAGATCGAAGATGTATGATGAAGATGTAATATAGGTATATTGCATAACTTCATAGCTGTGAATGGTATTAATAAAGCTGAATACATTGATTGAATTACTTTTTGTTATCATTGCGGTAGGTATTTAATTATAGAAAGACTACATTTTTTTTTTTTTGTTACTCACATCAAATCAGAGCTAGCAGAGACACTTAGATTGATCAGAGGTTAAGTGCAAAAAGCCATCATTAGCACGCTATCTTTTAAATGGTTATCTTAGAGAATGAGTAATTCTTTCGTTGTTAATTTGATAAAACAGTACACTAACTTATAACTAATATTAGGATCCACTAATGAAAGCAAACATCTAATATCAATAAAATTTTCTGCTCCAGAGTGATAAAAGTTGTTGGATTGGTATATTTTTAACAAACGCTGCAAATGATTACACAATGGTTTATTATTTCCAAATAGTAATATTTCAAAAATATTTGGTCTGTCTATACGAAGTACTTTCCGTATTGCTTTGGTTTACAGTTTAGATAATTAGGCTTAAATGGGCATTCAATAATAAATAAATTAGATAAATTCAAATGGGCATTTGGAGTGTTTCGGGAAAAGAACATGTGCAGAACTACCAAATTCAGCAATGAAATTAAGCAGTAAGCTCCAAAGGAAAAGAAACTTGAAGCATGTCCCGTGAGAGTGCCGAAGTGGGAGTGTTAAGAAGAAACTGTGTCAATGCAAGTAGGCTGAGATGGTTAGGGCATGTAATCAGAGGGTAAAATGGTACAGAGGAAAATATTGGTTGTGCACTTCAGTGGAAAAAGCAAAAGAAAAGACCAAGAAGCTAAAGGAAGTTGCAGAAATAATCCAAGGAAGAAAGGAGTAGAGATATGCAAGAAAGTCAGAAGCCGCAATTGATAAGTCAGGATGCCTAAAACCATGATGACCAGCAGGGACTGAGCATTAGCCTACGAAGTTCATTACGCTATATCTCAGCTAATACTGGTCCGATTTAAATGACTTTTTTTTTCCTTTTGTTGGGAATTTAATTTGGAATATTGTTGGAATAATAATCTCAAGAAAATCGGTCCAGTAGTCTGCGGACGGATTTTTTTTTTCGAAATTTGGATTCTACGTATCTTGAAATATACCTCAAATTTTGGGCAGGGGAGTTCATTTTTTTTTTCCTAGGTCGATCACAAAGATCTATTATTGAAAATAATAAACCAAAATGAGGTGGATCGACATTTGGTTATAAAAAACAGTTTTTTTTTTGTTTTGTTTTATTACAATTAGGTAAGGTTTTTCTGATTATTATAACTTTGGCTCTGATAAAAAAAAAAAAATAAATAAATACAATTTTTAAAAAAAACATGAACTGTCTAAGGTTCCTGATTGCATAGCGTATGTTCCGAAGAATATTTCTGGATCAATGATTGTACAAGGACTTGAGGAAGTCATTCATTCGGAACCAGGTCTTTTCTCCAACCTGTTGAAGGGTCAGGTTCCAACATTATAAAGGTATGGTACACCCCAGGATTGCCTCCTGTCTAGTTATGGAATTTTCAATTGGAAGTTCAGTGCCACACAAACTAAGGATTCAAACCACTCCTCTAAGCAGACAGACAACCATAGTCTAATAATATTATACAAGATTTTAGATAAATTAAAGAGTAGGTGAAAAGTTCCTTCCTCAATGCAAAAGCGGTATATTTAACAAAAGGACTAAAAGTGAATGCTTTATTCGAATAATGAGCATCATACATACAATATCTCTTTATTTGAACAAATAGGTCTTATCTGAGCCTTGTTGGATGACAATGTCAAAATATATTCGACTAAAAGTGAAATAACTATATTAGAGAATTTCTTTGGTGCGATACGTAGTCCTTGCATCAATCATAATCCAAAAAATGGCGCTCCAACTTGTAAGGAAATCAAAATTGGCATTTATTTGAGTTATAATTTTACATGGATAAATATGGACGATATTAATTTACTAATGTCAGATGCCCTGCAAGTAATAATTAAAAAAGGAAATGTTAATTAGATTAATAGAAATATAAGAAATGGAACCTAAACTATTAATACAATTGTTTTTTTTTACTGTTTTTTGGTCGTCATATAACCTGTTTTACTTAAAGGTTGGAGGTTTGTATCGTCTTTATAAGTAAGTATGTGAAAATTCGCTGTGCCCAACCCTTAACCCTAGAGCTGGCGCCTGATTTCTTGTTACACGTTTAGGCGCGTGGAGTGCACGTGTGTCCCAAAAAATAAAAATCATTTTTAACTCTCTTTTCTCATAATTATGACAAATTATTTGTTTGTCAGGTAGAAAAAAATAGATATAAAGCGAAACAATCAATTAGAATTCATTTGAAATATTTTTATAAATTAAAAATTTACTTTAAAGAGTTGGCAATTGATATTCGACTTATTTTTTAATATTTTCATTCTTCAAGCTCTTTAAGACGTCATGTACTACATCTAATGTTAATGTTTGACATTAATAAAAACAAATAGCCATATAAATGAAATGCATGACATTAACATATAGATTAAACTAAAATAAATAAAAACACTAATTATTTAATAACTAATTACTGAATTAAATTTAGTAATGAAAATTTTAAAATTTATATGAAAAATCATAGAAATTTGAATGATTAAGTTATTTTATTTTTATAAGCATATTATTTAATGATATGAAAGTTGTTAAATTATTGAAATTCTTAAGCAAAAATTGCTTATTGTAGAAAAAGAAAAAGAAGAATTAGTAATTCCAAAATATTCATTAAAATAAACATGCTAAAACAGTTTCACCAGGACGTAGTTAGGCACGTGGGAAATCCAACTAGAGAGTTCGTTGAGAAAAAAGCAAGTTGTAGGCGCCTGGAAGTAGTGGGACGGAAGTTCGCAATATCCAGTCCTTGACGAAATTATAGCACCCAGCTACTGGAAATTTCAGATCTCTAATGTTATGACATGACAGCTTATACTGCGTCAAAATCGGCTGGAGTACGCCTTTACCCCACAAGCCAACTCGAGAGTTAACCGACATAGGACAGTTTCTTCTTTCCGAGATAGTCTGATTGAGATTTTCCATTTGGAGCTGTGGCCCTTTATCTCCTTTGGCTTTGATTCCTTTTGTTTCCATTTACCTCGCCACACTTTATAAATTTCAATCTTAATTTTCTCAAGGAAGCATAGGGACATTATTAATTTTTGTAACAGTATTGTTTCTGGCCATCTTGCTATACGAGCCACCTTCCATTTCATTTTCAGTGATTCTGCAGTATGAAGGGAATCAGACGACTTTTTTTTTAACCTTCTCATTCAATAGCCACCAGATATCCCTTCTTATAAAAATATGAATTGAGGACACTAATTAGAAAATATGTTTTATTTATGAGAGGAAGGATTTTTTCTGATTGAAGTTCGAAGTAAAGTTGTTTATTTTTTTATTACGATTGAGACTGAACTGCAAGCTTATTTTTGACATTGCATGAGAGAGCAATTAAAAACCACGATGAAGTAAGCAGTGAAGAGATTGAGGGAGGCGGAAGATGCGGTTTTGACAGATGTACAGCAACTGAGCGAGACAGCACCTGCCGCCAACTGGCCCGTGTCTGCACCGTTCCTCCTTCTTCCGCCGTCGGATATTCTTTCGACTCTCTGGATTCGCTTAGTGCGAAGGGGGATATCATAGGCTTTATCTTTCAGAAGCAATTTATGTTATAATTGGAAGATTCCAAATAAAACCTTTAGATACCTGAATAGCAGTTGACAACAAACCGATCGACGCTTCACCGAATCATGACTCAATGTGAATCTAGATTAGGGTAACCCCTCCTTCTTCAATCGAAATGTTAATAACAATGTTTGTTCCGGACCATTCTAAGAGCGATCGTAGGATTTACAAAATTATATATATATATATATATATATATATATATATATATATATATATATATATATATATATATATATATATATACAACATATACTCACAACAGTAACAATGTTAATAGCAATGTTATTAATAAAAATATTATTAGCATTTATATCAACTTGGTTTCTTATAATACTTTTACTAACGTTTGTATGCCTACAAACAATACACCGGCCAATAGGGAAATATATTAAATATTTTCAACGATTCGGTATAAACAAAATCAAATGCTCTCGCATGTTACTTACATTTTTAGAAGGAATTTTGATGACATTTTTGAATTGGCATTTATTTTTTCACAAAATGAAATTTAACCCTTATGTATATCAGCGATAAAAATAGAAAATAAGCATTCTGAACTAGCATATCAGTGGGAGATCCTTATCAGAAAAGAGTTTAGTGAACTTTCCCATCACCCATTATGCGCAACCGAGCTGGCCGGCAAAAGACCGAGATCTTGAGATAGGCCTTTCCTCGGAACTGAAGCTGCCTATTGTGTAGCCCTTAACAGCTCAATGTTGTCTTTAATTCCTTTGCTGACAGGCACCGATTGTTCCGACTAATTAACAAGTTGTAAGATTTCCATGATATTAATCATTAGATTACTAGAAACTGGCTCTATCGACTACAAAATACCTCATATTTAGTCTTAACGACGGTAATTATTAACACGTAATAAATTATTCTCATGTCCCATGATTAGATCACCTACGAAGAAGTGGGAGACAAATGACTGAAAGAAATTCACATTTAAAATAAATGTCTAATACTTTTTTATTTTTGTATTTTTTCCATTCATTGTAATACAGTTTGATTCCTTCTTAGATGCACCCTGCCTCTACTGGCGTAGTTTATGTGCAATCTATCATTATTCCCTATACTATGTAGGGAAATAACTATCCCCGAAAAACAGCTCCATTATAAAAATCTCGCCGCAATAAAAACAAGACAGCCGTAAAAAAGAGTGATATCAAAAAGGCTACTCCACCAAGAAAGGGGATTCGGCGCTTCACGCTTTACAAGGACAAGTAATCACCTAAAAGTCTGTAATCGGCTAATTGGTAGTAAGTTTTAAGGATAAGTCTGAAAATTGAAGAAAATATTGTTAAAAATTACAAAGTTTGTTAAAAAGTTTCTTTAAAGACAGACTTAAATTTTTTCTCTACATTTTGGGAGAAGGGGGTGGGGGGAAAGAATATATTCTCCAATCCTCCTCTGACGCCATTCACACCACGTATATTATACTCGGCGCTTCGCTTTTCGGTTTAGTAATTAACTCGTTCAGCAATAACTAACATAGAATTTGAAATTTTCATATTTTTTTGTATAATTAAATAAAATTCATAGAGCTCTACCTCGGTAGGTACTACAGCTACAAGTTTTGTATCGGTCTCAAAATTGGATAATTTGTACTAGTAAAAAAAAAATATACTTATTTGTCAAACCAATACTTTAGCTAAGATTTATAACCATTCCAAAGATTTAGCGAAGTTTTTTAAGATGACGGCGTCCGTGATGGTGGGAAATTATAAAATTTGAATTTTTCAACACTATGCCAGCTCAGACAATACATCTATAAATTGAAACTACGATATATTTTTTAACCATTCAAGAATTTACAGAACAATTTGACTGGATTAAATGCAAATTGGTCATATATATATCGTCGGTATATGCAAAAGTGGCGAAAATGAAAATTTGTGTAACTGAAAACATTGGGTTTAAATTATGTTTGCAGAAGCAAAGTAACTCGTTTGTTATTTAAATTGGTCCTAAATGGTATTCTTAATTAGTGACGTTAAAATTACAATTAGTGAAAATGCACTAAAACCTTCCCAAAAAAGCTGCAAATGGTTACACAATGGTTTATTATTTCCAAATAGTAATATTTGGTCTGTCTATACGAAGGAATTTCCGTATTACTTTGGTTTACAGTTTAGATATTTAGACTTCCTTTCAAATGGGCATTTGGAGTGTTTCGGGAAAGGAACATTTACAGAATACTTTATAAAAGATACCAACCAAGTTCAGCAAAGAAATAACCAGCTATACCAAATAAACCTATGGAGCAGAAATTTAGAGCTTGTCCCAAGATGATCGCCGTGAGAGTGCCGTCAATGCAAGTAGGCTGAGATGGTTAGGACATGTAATCAGAGGGTAAAATGGTGTCGATGCAAAAGACCAAGAAGCTAAATGAAGAGCAGAAATAATCCAAGAAAGGATGGAGAAGAGAGATGAAATCAGAGGTCCGCTATTGATAAGTCAGGAGGCCTATAGAAGATCTACAGCGCCGGAGAATTAACCTATGAAGTTCATTACGCTAAATCTTAGCTAATACTGGTCCGATTTAAATGATTTTTTTTTTGCTTTTGTAGCAGATTTCATTAATTTTCGATAAATTGTAACAAACCCTCAAAAAATGTGGAGTTCCGAGAATCATCTTGGGGTGACCTGTGGCTTTGGTTCCGATTCTCAAGAAAATCGGTTTAGTAGCCACGGAGAAAAGCCGTGGGCAGCGGACGGACGTTTTTTTTTTTTATTCGCTTTTTGGATTCTACATATCTTGAAACTAAAAATCTCAAATTTTGAGGTAGGGTTAAATTTTTTTTTCGTTGGTCGATTGCAAAAGGTGTTTATTGAAAATAGTAAACTAAGCATTTATCTATATATATATATATATATATATATATATATATATATATATATATATATATATATATATATAAATTTTTTTTTTTTTTTTTTTTTTTCATGCTTATAAATGGCCGAGTTATGGGCTTATAAAATCTCTAATCAGTCGTCATTTTGAAACAGATGGATGGTAATATCGAGTTCCGAGGATAACTGGGGCGACCTGTGACATTGGAGCCTAATCTCAAGAAAATCGGTTCAGTAGTCTCGAAGAAAATTCGCGGATGGAGTACGGAGGAGGATGGTCGGATGGATCTTATATTTATTCGATATTTAGATTCTACGTATCTTGAAACGTAAAACCTCAAAGTTCGAGGGAGGTTTAAATTGTATTTCCTTGGCCTATTACAAAGACCTACTGTTGAAAATAATAAACCAATAGTATAATTTGTACACACCAATTGGCATTGCAACCACGATACATAAAACTGCATTTTGGAATTATAGCTATGGTGTTTTTACAGCCTGCAATAGAGAGTGTAATAGAACATAGAATGGCGAATTAATAATCGAAAAGCTAATAAGTAAGATAGCTAAGGAGGACAACAAAAAAAAACTAAAATTTTTGCTGTATGTGTTTGCACCTTCTAAAAGTTCATCCCTCGCTTAAACATATTGATCACGTGTTTTTTTTATACAGAACACAGTCATATAGAATGTGACTCAATCCATTCAAAAAACGAGCGAGTGGATAAAGGTGTTCCTGTATATACACCATCTGAATGGAATCAGTTGATTAGCATGGCAAGATGCAATCAAAATGTTTGTTCTTATTCTTTTATATTATATACTTCATATGATCGTTGATATTTTAAATTCTAGTTTTTATTGTATTTCAAGTGCATTTCCCACTTCTTGAAAGAAATAATGTTCAGGATAAAAATATTTTACAAATTAAATAAAACATTTAAAATGACAGGAGTAGGTTTATTTCGATGGACCAAGTCAAAATTGAGAATGAAAAAAATGCTGTCATTAAAATATTGGCAAATAAACATTTCATTGGATTTGATAAATTCACAAAATTAAAACTTATGTTGTGGTAAACTATCGAAAATGGCAGATTCGTTACTTGAGACACTAAATGGTCATATTTCTGAAAAAAAAAAAAAAACCTTTATTGTAAACTAACGAATCTGCACTTTATTAGTACGACTAATACCAACGGATTCCTCACCAAAAATCCATTATGATTATATCAATTATAATTATAATTAAATTATATCGTTGAAAAATCAGAAAGGCAGGCGCCGAATTACACTAAAGGTATGAAACTATTTTTTGGCTCTCCTGAAAAGTTGAGTTTTTGCAGATTCGCTAGTTTACCGTAAACCCGACGATAATACAATTTCTTATTACATTGAAGCATATGATTCCAAGAAGTGGTATATATTTAATATATTTTTGCTGTTTCTCGGCATGTTTATGTGTTCTTGCGTGATTGGTTACGTCACAATGGTTTGTTGTTGTTAAGAAGTTATTCGTTCAATAAATTAAATTAGTGCACCATATCCCCTAGTAATCTTATTCCGTTTTATTCAATTTTATACAGCTATTTCAGCCAATTGTATCTGTTCCAAACCTTCCTTCTTCCCAAAATATAGTAACTATAATATAGTAACTAGGTATTGTTAGCATAAGTAGCATAATATCATGCTGAAAACAATAAATTACTTTGAGTAGAGTAGTAATTTTGTTTATTTATTTGCTAATGGGTTCTGCAACTTGTTCTATAATTCGATACCTTGTTTTATCAAAGATCTTAGGCACTAATATTATTCCAGTGGGTAGTCTAGACAAGCATAGTAGAGACAAGCATTATAAATCCTGTGGGCAGCTTATTAACTTTAATTGTGCAACCAAATAAATTGCGATAAGTATAATGCTCCCTTGTTCGACTCGGCTAAGGATTAGCCTACGATCGTGACCCGTGACCTGTCCTAGTGTGATGTCATTCTGTCTGCCTACTGCAAGGCATTGCACCATCATCTTGGCCATCACTATACAAATGTTATTGGTCATTACGATGTTAGACCAGGATCTGAAAACTAATGTCATCCTCACAGAAGTAATAACCGTTCCATAATGTTACTTCATCTCAATTCCTTTTCTATCCTAATTTACCAAAACCAAAAGTTTAAGATATTACACAATTCTCTATATACAATTACTTTCTGAAAGGCTATCCAAAACATCCATAAGTACCAAAAATAAATATTATAGTTTCATCGCATTAAAAAAAAGCATTTCAACATTATCTAGATTATTTAGTAAAAACAAAGACACAGCTAAATTAGAACTACAGACAAAAGCAATATATGAAATATCCTTTGAAGAGAACTGGGGATAATCCTATTTTAGAATTTCGGAACAGTACCTCAAACGAGGCATACATTCAAATTGCTCTGTCCAAGATAACACATCATGAAAGTAAAAATTTCAAGCGCAATAATAAAAAAAAATTATTACCATTGAAAAATACAAAAATCGCGGTATAAACAAAAAATCAGATGTACAAAATCTAAATACATGCTATTAAAATTTAATAAGCTCATAATAAATACCAGTTCATAACAGTAATAAATACACAACTATAATAACAATATTCATTAAAAAAAGGACATAAATCGCTCATCTTCTGATCTTATATGTATCTTATAGATTATATATATATATATATATATATATATATATATATATATATATATATATATATATATATATATATATATATATATATTCCGGCATTATGCATTTTATTTGCAATAACATTAGTCATATGAGGTCAACTCCGCCAGACAAAGGTAATATAAGGTAGTAATAGAAGGTAATATTTGGCTCAAATATTGGTCAGACCGCAGTATGACGTCAGAATAGAGGTAACGAAAACTACTTCGTATGATTGTTGAATGCCTTTTTATGTGATCGACGATAAATTAGATTTTAGCAGGGTTTCTTTAATTAAGTGATAGGTAAAATCATTAATTAAAATGACAGAAAGAGTATTTGTTAAAACGTAGTCGAATAATCTTCCGAGAATCGACTCGAAAACCGCATCTCTCTCAACAAAAACGACATAATAATCGTTTTTACTTCCTTGTAAACAGTAAAGGAAGTATTTGAATCGCGAGAATTATCGGTTTTCAGATTTCTACGGAAATATCCATTTTGACCATCACTGAATCCATTTTGACAAATTTCGTCGTGACGTCTGTAAGTACGTTCGTTCGTACGTACGCAGCATAACTCAAAAACGGTTAGCCGTAGAAAGTTAAAATTTTGGATATAGGATTACTGTAAAATCTAGTTGTGAACCATCCTTTTTGGGTCATTGCATGATCACCGGAAGTAGTACTTTACTTGAAGGTTATTATGATTTTCATAAAACATTATAATAAAGGGTAAAGTAAAACTTCTCAAATTCGGTATATAAGGCTGACATATTAATATAAATAACATAATAAATGTTGGCTAAAATTAGCAAACCGGAAGTGGTACTTTACTCGAAGATCATATAAGGCTTTCATCGAAAAATTATATTAAAATATAATGCAAAGCATCTCAAATTTGGTAAAGTTGACTTTCATATCAATATAAATAATATAATAGATTTTGGTTGAAACTGAAGAGCCGAAAGCTGTACTTGAAGGTCATAATATAATCACATCGAAAGGTTAAATACTGAGATCATCTGGTTTGGTGATAAAGGTTATAAACACAATTTTTTTCCACTCGAATTAAACAATTTTATTACTTGTTTTAAGTGTTAAAATTGACTGCAAAACACGTTTTTCCTCCAAATTTGTGAGCTGAACAAGTCTGCAGTAGGAGTATAAGATATAAGTTAAGCGGGTTTTTCCGCTTAAAATGTCGAAACCGTCGATTTCCAATGCTTTATTTATCTAGTGACAGCTCTAATGTTGTCAAGGAACACAAAAATATCTCTTAGGAACTTGTTACCAACTGAAATAAAACGAAAAATAAAAACGGAATTAGACCTCCAGAAACAAGAGCTTATGTGTGTGTGTGTGTGTGTGTGTGTGTGTGTGTGTCTGCATATGTCAATAGATGAACGTCGCGACATCGTGTCGTTTTTGAGATACAGCTATCTTTGGAAACTTGTAACCAAGTTCAGGGTCACTTTTTGAGCCACCGATTTATAGTTTAATAGGTGTACATGGAAGTCATGGTGAAAAAACGGAATTCGACCTCCAGAAACAAGAGCTTATGTGTGTGTCTATCTCTATATGACTATATATGAACGTCGCGACGTCGTGTCGTTTTTGAGATACAGCTATCTTTGGAAACTTGTAACCAAGTTCAGGGTCACTTTTTGAGCCACCGATTTATAGTTTAATAGGCGTACATGGAAGTCATGGTGTGTCCACATCAGATATTTTTTTTTAAATCCGGAAGTATGACCTATAAATGCAGAAAAAATAACTTAAAATAATCAATAAATGCAGTCAAATATACGAATCAGAATTATTTTATCGAATAAATTGGTGCATATGTTTCAGTTTTTAGAATATAATACAGTTGGAATTATTATATCTAATGCTTTTGCTGTAGATCTCGGCGAGAATCATATGGCGCCTCATTATTTTGTATCCCAAATAATTTTCTGTATCCTCTTCTAACTAAAACAAAGAAAAAAATACTAATTGTATTCACATAAAAACATTGATATGAAAAAAAAAAAAAAATCATCAAATGTCCAATCAAAACTTTTTCAAGCCTGATACTTTCTTTAAAATCAAACAACAAAATTGTGAATTTGATTGTGAAGGAAATGACGCATTCATTTAGAATGACTTCAAAACCTTCATCATAACAATTGGAGATACTTTATCACTTTTCATTACTTTACACCATCACATGACTTTACACCACTTTGCTCGAATAGTAAAATCTTTTGGAACGAGAAAAACTATTTTATCTGGTGCAGTTTTCGTTGTATTCTTGCACAAGCCACAAGACAATACTTCTACGAACGTTTTCGAACTGGTTCTATGGTTTTACTAAACACAGAATCAGATCAAATTTAGCAAGTTTCAGCAGAATCAATATAAAGTCGTTCAAATAGCTTTTCTGGCATGAAAAGTGTTGCCGGATAAACCCTGCGAAAAATAGCGCGTTTAATGTACCTTGCCCAAAGGAAATATTTAATTTTTAATTTAATAAGAATATTTGTATGAATGATTTAGTGTGTTCCGTGACGTTTGAGAAGAGAATGATTTATTTACCTAAGATATTTTAAAAAATTGGGCAGATATCCTGCTGTGCTTTAAAGTTACTCTAACTGAATAATATACTTTACAATAAAGATTATTTTCCAGTTCAATTCACAAATAACTATAGTAAAGTGATATATTTTCAATAAAAGTTAGAGCACATTATCAATCTACAGATTCTGTGACAATGTTGTGAATTACACACAGTATATAAATTTACTTGTGTATTGATAGATACAAATTATAGGTCTGACATTCTCATACATAAGCTCGCCGCAGGGTGAGTGTATTAGTAATAAGATTAGCTGTAACCCTATTACTAATACAATCTTCAGCCATAACCTGCAGAATACACCGTGGGACACCCCGACAGTTGGCAAATTAATCGCCTAGGATATGCTAGCTGGGATAACTAATAGAGCCGCCCAACTGAAAGAAACAGATGAACTGCGGCAGTGGAGGTCGCGGGGTCACTCCATGTTCCCGCGATCGGATCTCTTCGGGTAGTGCTCCTGTGGTAGCTTAGAGATTTGTACAGGTCCTCCGCTGTTTTATGGTTCATGGTAGCTAATCCATCGCCAAAACAGGAGGGCATTCAAAAATAGTTGCAAAATAAAATGCTAGGATGGTCGCGAAGTTACCAAAACTGGTTTTAAGCCAGCAGGTGCCACTGAAACAAATTGTCTTAAAAAACAAGATTTTAAAAATATATCCAAAGTAACAGATGATAATGAAGTAAATGATAACGTCACACTTTATAATGATGCATTTAAATTATTGAATAAAAATCATAAAAGCAGTACATTCAATTTTTTCAACTCCATGAAGGTGGCACATTATGAATTACAAATTTATTAATTTTTTTTATGATTTTTGTACTAATTCGAATGTACCATAAATTTGGAATATGCATTTATTTTTAAACCTACAACATAAAACATTAATCACATAAAAAAAAAATAACAGTTTAATAAGTATTATATGTGCTTAGCTCTTAGAATATATATAAAATGTAAAATTTTGAAAAAATCAGATTATTTGCGCATAAATCTGTCTTACTACTCCACTATCTTCAGTATGAAAAATAATTTAAATTAAAAAAATAAATTAAAAGTAAATGATCACTGAGAAAAATAAGAAAATAATTTGGAGAGCAGTAACACAACAAAATCATATAGTAACACCTAAAATACAATCACTGATTACCCAATAATCTAATTTTAAATTATGATCCATTGATATTTAAATAGTCGACAACTTTTTTTGAAGATGATTATTATTCTTTAGAAGTGTTTATATTTCTAGGATTCGTCAAAACTATATCCTCTTCCGACTGAATTATTCATGTATTATAAATTTTGATAAATATGTTTTGTTATTTCTCAATTTTAAGTTGGAACGCATACTTTCAACATTTTTCTACTTATATTACTGAGTAAAATATTTACTTTTTAATGTTATATTAGTTAAAAATTATTATAAATAATGAGCATATGATGTTGAGCATCTTCCTTTTTGTCGTTTGTGAACATTGAATTGCGGCCAGAGTCATGCTAATTCGCCTCATTGATTTGCAAATATTTTTATTGGTATGCTTGAAGTTATGCAATAATTTTAAGGGTGACAAAAACAATTAGGGAGGAGTCAAGTTGCAAATTATTTTAACACCGTTAATTTAATGAGTTGTCCAGTGGCGCGTCAAGGCGGGAGGGAGGGAGACGTTCCAATCCGGATACAATGGCAGGGAGCAGGGGTAAAAGTGGAGATAAAAAAAAACATCACTGAAATTGGAAGTTCATATCAAACATTAAACGAATCAATTAGTAAAATTTAAAAGAATAAACCATTATTAAAAAAGGTTAACATGTAATGTGAAAATATTACTTTAACATAAATTCACTGATATTAGAGATGTACAATAAACAAGTGTCTATTCCCGTTTTCAGTATGGGATGGGGGCGTAAATGAAGTGAAAAGGGGAAGTAAGAGAAGTAGACCGCCCCGGGCGCACGAATTTCTTTGTACGCCGTAGGAGTTGGCCAGAACATTAAGTAATAACGGAAGTAATGTTTTTAATAGTGTTGACATCCATCTATTTCGTAGAGCTGTAGGGTTCTAGAGGTTAACAGCTTGATCCTTCGATGTATACTTTTTATTTTTAAAATCTGAAAAAGATTTGCGTCATCAAAGATTAATCATAAATCGACTACTTTAAAGAAAATTCAATAAATAATTACCCGTATTATACCTTTTCTTTGTTGCATTCATCGTTCAGTCTTACGAATTCCGTGATGTCAAATTCTTGTAATACTGTTGACCGCACCCTTTGTTACGTCCAAGCTTATCTTGCTCCAATTCCTTTGATAATTACTCCCCCATAGGTGTCGGCGATCTGACACAGGTGATAAACCCGCACCGACAGGAGTGTCGAAAGTGGAACAGTGCGGCGGAGCTGAGGACGGACGTCAGGAAACGCATGGAAACGTCAAGGGGCACTACCGTTGGCGTGGGCGTCTCCATTAATTATCGTTAAGGCTATCTGGATGGGTGACCCGCCGTGATGGATAGGTCTTGCATAACAAATCACCTGCCGCGGCCAGCTTCTTTTCTGTTACAGTCCTTCTCAGAACGACCTTCCATTCAATAACAAATTATCCTTTCTATCGATCCTTTCGTTAGACCCATGCCTTTACAGCGAATCGACATACATTTATAAATCGTTAGAAATGACAAAGGGCTACCTGGAAAAGTATAGTGGACTGAAGTGAATGAAAATTCAGAAGAATCAAATTATTGCATATTTACTTGATAATCTATTTTGTGTTGTAATTAATTTTCCTTGTGCATTGACTAGGGTACGCATATCATTTGGGCCGTTCCATCTATTGTTAAATACGTCTGAGTATACCAAATTTATAAAATCTGGTGCGGTGAGCACAGCCCACAACTTTCCTTACCAACCTATAATAATAATCTTTAAAATTATTTTAAAGAGTTCACATAAACACTACTCGAAATAAACTCAGCAGAATGCACTTCTTTAATGTTTTCTCACAATAGTATAATAAATTAGTTTTTAAATAACATACTACAATTCTGTACACTAAATATTTTTGGTTTGTCGAGCTGAAAATATATTTTTAAAGTTTCGGTTTAGTTTCTATGAAAATTCCATTGAGTTTCCATGGAATCATTTTGTTTCCCTTAAATAATATAAAAGTAGAAATAATTAAGTTAATTTCTACTTTTATGCTATTGCAATACATTATTACAGAGCGTTTTGCTAACAACAGGTTGGCGATTTGGTAGCAGGAGGTTCGGTTGCATTCGTCTCCTTCCGGAAGCGCTCGCTTTTCACTCTAAGGTCTAGTAGTCCTTATGTATACACTGTATCTTTTCTAATATTGGCCCAATTTAAATAATTGTTTTGTTTTTTAGGGAATTTAATTACCTTTCATATTATTTCATACAAAATTTACCATAAAATGCTCACTTTTTGAATTATGCGCAAACAAAATTGTCTTTTTCCTCTGCATTTTCTCGTTGATATACTACATACATGAAAAGTTCAAGAGCTTTAAGAATCGGGCAAGTTTCATCAAAATCGTCTGAGCCTTTTACGAGAAAATTGTAAAATCCATGATATAAATACTATTTTCGTTTAGTCCGATGCTCTGTATCTTTGCTATTAATGGTCCGATTTTAATGATTCTTTTTTTGTTTTTAAGATAATTTAATTACCTTTCATACACACTAGACATTATTTACCATAAAATTCATGCTTTTTAAGTTATGCCCAAATAAAGTATAACTTTTCATTATAACTTTTTTTCCTGCATTTCCTCGGTGATGTACTACACATATGAAAAGTTAAAGTCCATTATGTAGAATAATTTAGACAAGTTTCATCAAAATCGCTAGAGCCGTTTTCGAGAAAATTGTAAACAATTGAAAAATCGATTATATAAAGTGGCTCTTACGGTTAATCGATTTTGACGAAAAACTTGTTGTAACATTACATGCATACTCGTATGCCTATCACAAATACGTAATTTCAGTATCGTGGAACTTTTCGTTTTTGAGCTAGACTGTTCACAAACACACAGACTCATAGACACAGACCTTTGGCGAGACTTAGTTATTTGGACTCAAGGGACCTTTAAACGTGAATTTCCGTTGAAAACACGAATTCGAAAATTTTCACGATTGCAATACTTGCCTGTACTATATACTTCGTATATAGGTAAGTGAAAGTAAGAATTCATATAAGAATTTAAAATTAGGTTGTTGCGGTGGTCAGTGGTAGTATTTTAAAAGTTACGTATATGATTTTATTGTTTTTCTTTGAAAATAAGACTTACCACGAAGAACTTTGGATAAAGAAATGAAAGAATATTTGTTGAGAAGTAGACTTCGAGAAGAATGGTCCTTGGTAGATCAGTCGGGAACAATGCTATAAATGATATACATAATATTGTTTATCGAAACCCAGTGCTTAAGTTGAAATTTATTACATAAAAAAAGGAAAACATTAAAGTAGCTATTTCATTCTTCAGAATAAATACAAAATGACAATTACAATACAATGATTTAATAAAATATATTTTCCTATTATTAGAACTTGTTTGAAAGTGCTTACTACTAGCTTGTAGTGAACATAATTCTGTACAATTTTCTTGAAATGAGTAGACTTTTTAATTAATTAAGTTTAACTTATGTTTTATTCATTTAAATACACAGGCCAGTTAATGAGGGGATGGTAGATGGAAATTACGGACTGTCCCCTAAATTGACTTTAGGGTTTCGTTTGGACTAGTTATGAGGTATACTATACATATTAACAGTCCTGGGATCTGGGAGCAGAGGCGAAGATAGCGGGGAGAGGGAAGAGAGTAGAGAGAAGGCCGTGTTTTTCGGTTTCTCTTTTATATCTCGAAAATGGTTGGCCGTAGCGTAAAACATTTCATGTAAAAAATTAAAGAGCGTTAAATTTCCTCCAAGAATGTTCTCATTAATTTTTTTTCGTAAGTGTTAAAATTTAAGAAATATACGCTCTTTAAAGTAACAAATTTGAATATAATTTTGACTCTACACTGGAATATACTTTTATCGTCTTTAGCATTTGTTTCTTTGAAGAGCACATATTCCTTAAATTATAACAGATGCAGAAAACATTAATACGAACGTTCCTCTTAAGATTCGGTGTTACGATTATAAAATAAATTTAAAGAAATCTAGCTTTGCTTTTGCCGAATTTAATTCGTGCCAATGTATTCTCGTCAAGAAGTTTTGGTGTTCGATATGGTTTTAGAGTGACTCAAATCTAGAAAAAGAAGTAGCAGAATAGCTAGTTATCAACAACCTTTTTACACGGTTGTAAACTTAATCTATTTGTTATCAAATTGCTTTAATAAGAGTAACATAAATCAAAATTTGACTAATTTGCTTATAAAATCACTATAAATAAAGTCAATGGTATCATCAAACAACCCATTGGTATAGCAATTGCGATAAGAAAGTCTTTACAGAACTTTCAGAGATAAAACTATAACGAAAAGCAGTTAGAACTGAGAGAGGTTGTTCTGCGGCTCCATTTGGAACGCTGCGAACAACTTACTATGTGCTACGAGCTGCTCTAAGGAGATATAATCTTATAGAAATGGCTCAGGCTTCCTTTCAAGGAAACGTAGGGCAAGTCCTATACGGTGTGAATCTCCACAGTCTGTCAGGACAATGTGCTATGAAAATATATGTCTCTATCAATTGTTTTTATATTTATTGTTATCTATCGTGTCCCTGTTTGGGCCAAACTAATGGATGAGCTTGTTATGTTTTTTCTTCCTCAGGCGAACACAGTATTCGCCCAAATATGTTTTTCAAGATTTCGTCAAGTTTATATATATGTATATACATATTAGTGAACACGGTAATAATGGGTAAACTTTCCGAAATCTTAAAATATATATATATATCCCAGTAATAATGGGTAAACTTTCCGAAATCTTAAAATATATATAACCGTAATATTCGTTTCATTAACAATCCAGATTCGTCAATAATACAAACACTGAATAAGTAGAAATTTTTTTCATTTTTTTAAAGGTATAGAATTCAATGAATACAATTTTTTTTTTGTTATTTAACGCTATTTGCTAAACTATGCAATTACCGGAATATTGCAGATGCACCATCTGAAATAGATTTTGTATTCTCATTCAATATTTAATTGACTAATATTATCATGAACAGATTAAACTGTTTATAATCATGATATGATGTAAATAACCCATCAATATTTGGGGAAAAAAGCTTTCTTAAATAGGTACAGCATTTCATATATAACCTCATCGATAACAAAAAACATTGAACAAACTTTCAGAAGCAGGGTCAACATGGAAGGTAATATCAGGACCGGAGTAATTTACACAAACTTATTCAAACGCCGGATGAAGATGCTTGCCAACTTAGCAAAGTTTACGATGTTGGCATTCGGGGCTAGGTCACGTTACAATTCGGAGATTTCTATAAGTTTAGTCACGTGGCGTCAACAAGACCAACTTCATAATTAGTTAATATTAATTCACCTAGCTGATAGAGGAATTAACTGTCTGTTGTTAATTATCAAGTAACAATAATGTTTTGGAAATAGTGTATTAACCCGCCACTAATCTTTACTGTTAAAGATAATTAACTATAAATATCTGATGTGGACAACACATGACTTCCTTCTACGCCTATTAAAGTATCTGTGGCCCAAAAAGTGATCCTGAATTTGGTTACTAGTTTCCGAAGATTGGAGTATCTCAAAAACGACACTCGGCGTCGACATCCATCTATTGACACACACAACTACACACATATGCTTGTTTCTGGAGGTCTCCTTACGTTATTATATGTCGTTTTCTTTCAGTAACAAGTTTCCAAGAGAATTCTTCGTGTTCCGAGATAACATTAGACTTTCAATTAGAGTGAGTAAACTTTCAATTTCACTAGATAAAGCAATGAAAATCGACAGTTTCGAAATTTCAAGCGGAAGAACCCATTCTTCTTTTGCAGACTTGTTCATCCCAGAAAGGGAAAGAATAACCAGTATTTCACACTCAATTTTAACACTTGAAACAAGTAATAAAAATGTTTAATTAGAGAGGAAAAAAAATCCCGTTTGTATCCTTTATTACCGAACCATATGATTTCTGTATTTAATTTTAATATATTTTTTTATGTATGTTTATTCTGACCTTCAAGTAAAGTACCCTTTTCAGCTCACCAATTTTAACAAAAATCTAGTAAATTCATTCATATTGATATAAAAATCCTATTTACCAAATTTGAGAGATTTTACATTATAATTTAATCATTTCTTATGAAAGTCAAATATGACCTTCAAGTAAAGTGCCACTTCCGGTCTGCCAATGTTAACCAAAATTTATTATATTATTTATATTAATATGTAAGTCTTATATACCTAATTTGAGAAGTTTTGCATTATACTTTAGTAGTATTTTTGATGATAATCAATAATGACCTGTGATTAAACTACCAGTTTACTAACTACCGGTCCGGCAATCATAAAGTGACCAAAAAGGGAGGTTTAAATACAAAATTTCGGCTAACCGTTTTGAGTTATACGAGCTACGCACGTACGTACGAACGTAAGAACTTATATACAGATGTCACAACGAAACTAGTCAAAATGGATTCAGGGATGGTCAAAATGGATATTTCCATTGAAACCTGAAACCGAAAATTTTCGCTATTACAATACTTCCTTTACTTCGTACAAGGAAATAAAAAAATGTAGATAACCCAAACCGCTATTGTAATAATAATAAGAAGTACAGTAATTCAATTTACTGTGATATATATATACAAACACACGCCTATATATATATATATATATATATATATATATATATATATATATATATATATATATATATATATATATCATAAATGACACATTATGAAGCACCTAGATAGAATACAATATATGTGACAAATCGCAGCATAATTCAATGTACTTTAAGAAGTAAGAAATAAATTTACAAATAGAAAAAAATAGAAATGATGTGAAAAAAAAATGAATTACTATTAATTGTGAAAAAGAGATTTAGGGAGAGTCAAATTTCGAGCAAAATTTTATTTTTAGGTTGAGTAAATAAATATTTGTTTCTGCTTCTTAATTGTTTCGACCTTAATTCAGTCAATAAAATGAGTTATTGTTATGAGAAGATGATATTTATCCAGAAATATAATACTTCAAATACCGTTGTTGACTTTTAATGAGAGAGAAGGGCAGTGAAAGAAATAGCGGCAAAATTAAGCTTGCCCCTCTGGTACAAATCCTAGTTCCAGGCCTGTTTGAATATATTGATTGCAATTTGAGTAAAATTGACACACTAAGAAATTTTCAGAATTCAAAAAGGCATACCAGGATCTTATGCAAGATATCTCAAATTGATTCCAGCAGGGATTTTTCCCCATCACCCAAAATAAAACAAAAATGTTTTGATTTTCTTAGAGCTTGTTGGAATTTCTTAGCGCAATAAATATAATTTACAAGACTTAATGGGAAATCCTCAAATACAGAATGGTTTGCTTTGTCCTATATAGTCAAGCATTATTACCAAATAAAGGCATTTCATTAGAGCTAAAAGATGAGAAGCGTCTACTAAATTCAATGACAGGCATTTCCATTAATTTTTAAAGTCATCTTCTCACATATTTGCTTTCTTTTTGCCTAGAAAATATGCTATTAAACAATAATTATCATATTTATTTTTTTTTAAATGGTGTGAAGAAAGAAAAAATTAAAGCATTGAGTATTAAATCAACATAGTTATATAGCCATACATAACGCATTGATATTTAACGAATGAAGTGGAACTCAATTTTGTGGAATATCAGAAATGTGTAGAATGCCGACAGTCCTTAGTTAATAAAGAACGGAATTTACACATGTTTTTGCATTTAGTTAGGTTACAGAGATATATTTCAGTTATAACCTGAAAAACAAAACTAGCATATTAACGATCAGTTATGTACATTATATCAAACGATTTTCTTCTTCGTCCTCTTACTCCTGTGTGCCGTTAAGCGTGGAGTTGCAGTCCCAGTCCACCTTTCCCACTGGTCACTGTCTCTTGATAGTTTTCTCATCTCTGGGATGGTGCATCCTCTTGCCGCCGCCGGTTTTGCAATGTAGCCAGAGCTAATATGCCTGGGACTGCCAAGAGGATGTCTACCTTCGGTCTGGCTTCCAAGAACCACCTAGCCTTTCGGACATCGTCCACTCTAGAGATGTGCACAAACCTGACGCTATTCCAGGATGTCACACACTTACCTCTCTCACGAATCCTGTTATTCTATTAATGTTATTTTATTTAGAAGAGTGTGTGCGTTACAACTTGTTCTGGGTTCAAAGACTTTGAAAAAATTTCGAAAATTTCCCGATTATCTTAAAATATTGGAAAAAATGCAAGCTCTGTATAACCTGAATATTAAACTTTGTGCAAGCTCTGAATAGAATATGCAATTGTAAAGCGTGGTGTTATCACGAGCGAATTCCATTGTCGAGTTGGAATAGCGGTTTCATATATTTACCAATCCTAGACCCATCTGCGTTCAAAGTCTATATATTGACTGAGCACTGAATTTCACCGCAATTCCGTTACATGGTGGTAGGCTCTTTTAAACTAGTGAATGATTTGGAGAAACCAACCACGAAAGGGAAAATTGGTATACATGTATCGTACTCAATAATTGAGGCATTAACGTTGCAAAATGAATAAATAGCAAAAATGAAATTTTACAGGATTAATTAAGAGCTTTTAGGAGGTCTATTAAATAAGTTTTTTTTTTCTGAAATGCGTAAATATACTCGCTCAGTAAATTAGTGCCTTCTTTTCCAGAATATGGGCCTCGGACCAGTGGAAAAAAAATTTCGGAAATTTTGACACATTCCTTCGCGTAAATTATTAAAATAATTTCATACTTCTCACACCAATTAACGTGTGTTCAATATACAAAATATTCAAATGAAATTAAAGATCTAAAACCAAAATTCTATTTGATTTCAATATTCCATTATCGAATGATGGTTTGACAAAAATAACCGTCCTTATAGTGCCACAAACTACAATGCAAATACAAACTACCTACCTATCTATACACTGGCTATACACAACCCTTGCAGAGCTAAGGGCTCCGATTATATCCTCGCCCACTCGTTCCTGTCAACTGCATATGCACTCCTTCTCCTCACCCGTATCCGGCGCAGGTCTCAAGCCTGCCTCTTCGTCATCAAGCCATCTCAAACGTAGTCTTCCATGCGTTCGCCTTCCTTCCGGCAATTGATACAGAAGCCTTCTTGGTAGGCGATCCTCTGAAATTCTTTCCACTTGGTCAAGCCATTCGTATACTTGTCATCTTGATGAATACTATAATATCTGGTTCACCATAAATCTCCATTTACTCTCGATTTTTTCTGAATCGTCGTTGTCATTCCTGATCTGAAGTATTGAATATATGACTACCTCTTTAGTTTATTTACGATACTTATACTCGGTAAATATTGCCAGAATAATTCAAATATAACAGTAAAATCAAATTCTTTCAAATTCGAAATTGGTCTTGCCTCAATTCATCTCTGACGTATTGAATTAAAACACATATTATTTCGGTAAAAAAAAATAAATCATAATAACAAAATATGAAAAAAAAAATGATGTAAGAAATTTAAGCTATATAAAATAAATGTAAATATTACTATAAAAAATGTAATTTAGAACTAATATCCTTTAACTTAAATTGATTATAATCATCTTTTTTTTTTATTAGAATATACTATGGATGCATTTATTCTTTAACTTTTTAAAAAATATAAGCAAAGTTTCAACTACAAAATTCTTTCTTAATAAGTCATCCAACTATTAAACGAAAGGTATTTTCTTGAATAATATTATTAAATATTATTAGAACATAACAATGCTTACAAAAAGAACATAACTGGACATTATTTACCATATGCATTATTTACCTTATAATATACACTCAATAATTTGCATTTTACTTTGAATGCTCTTTTTCCAAGATAGAATTTATTTATGAAATCATGGCACAAGTAGTAGCAACAGTAGGAGTGTATAGTTATTATTCAAACACTTTTCAGTCATGTTTTAATATTTCTCTCAATTTGCTTAGATTTTTTTTTTTTTTTTTTTTTTTTTTTTTTTTTTTTTTTTTTTTTTTTTTTAATATATAATTCACAGTTAATCCTCATAATTTATTGGTTTGTTTAATAAAGTTTTAATTTTACATACTTTATTGATTTGAAACTGTGGCAGTCTTACAATATCCGACAAATTAATTTTGTATAAAGTTGCTATTTATGTTTGTTGTAATTTTTTAATAAGTTGATTCATGGCACAGACAGATATATGTCGCCTTTTGGCAGGACCAGACTAGGATTTTGCGAAGGGGGAAAAGTTTAATTTTTCCAAACTCATCTTCTTTCACCTCCCTCCAATAGAAATCAACAATTTGATTACAGTAAATAAATATCATCATCTCATAGCATAAACTCATTTTGTTGACTGAATTAAGATCAAAACAATCAAAAAGCAGAAAATAATGTTTTTCTTAGCCTAAATTAAATACACAATATCGGTCGAAATTTACAGCGCATTAAATTCTGCCGTCCAGAGTAAGTGCCCCTTTGCCCCTCCTTAGTTCCAATCTTGCCATATGGTCCGACACAATTGTTACATGTTTTAATAAGCTCAATTCTATTTTGGTTTTGATATAGTTAAACTAGTAAAAAATAAAAAAGCTTAGTGTCTTATATTTGAACGTAGATACTATTAAAAACCGTTTTAATTTTTATAAGCATCAAATGAGTTTATAAATAGTTAGAATAAATATATAACAATTTGCAACCGTCATTTTTAGACGTAAAGTATTTATTATATTTATGTTCACTGTTATTTTGCACCGTGAATAAAAAAAACATTATTCGTAAGGGAATCAGAAGGGCTAGGTGACGGAGGAGGATGGAACATGAAATTAAGCCATACATCAAAGTATCAGGATGAAATCACGTTCTACCAGGACCTGAGGACGAAGAGGAGAGTTGATGAAGGAGCGAGCAGAGATTGACCTCAGAGAGTGTGAGAGGCGAGGCTCATCATAAATCATCAAGATGGACATTGGCCGGCCCATCCAGCATCCATCATCCGCTCGGTCTTTGATGGAGCCTCTCCAGCGACATTACATTAGGCTCATTCAAACCGGTCCATCGCGGCTCGGGTAGGCGTTCAACCTTTGTCAGGTCGTATACGATTCCAGTAAATGATCTTAGTGTCAAGGGACATTATTTGTAATACTGCACTCTGTTCATAATTCCTTGTTTGATATCTGTAAGATAATCAAACCGAAGATGAAGTAATACTATCATCCAAAGGCGAAAAAGCTCAGAAAGATATCGTGGGAACTTCCGATTGAAGAATATATGACGGGAAAAGTTCGAAATGTAAGATTACCTCAGCTTATAATACCAAAATAATAAAGTCCTTAATTTATAATAATAGTTGTAATAAAGTCCTTTAATAAGATTTACATATATTAATTAATGAGATCAGAAATGAAAAAAAAAATATCTGATGTAGACAACGCATGACTTCCTTGTACGCCTATTAAACTATAAATGGGAGGCTCAAAAAGTGATCCTCAATTTGGTTACTAGTTTTCGAAGATTGCAGTATCTCAAAAATGACACTCGGCATCGCGACATCCATCTGTTGACCACACTCAGAGACATACTCTACATGGAGGTCTCATTCCGCTATTATATGCCGTTTTCTTTCAATAGGTAACAAGTTCCTAAGAGATTTCTTCATGTTCCCTGACAACATTAGAACTGTCTATGTCACTTGATAAAGCATTGGAAATCAACATTTTCTACATTTTAAGCGGAAAAAACACTTAACTTATATCTTATTCTCCTGCTGCAGACTTGTTCATCTCAAAAACGGGGAGGAAAACCAGTATTTTACACTCAATTATAACAGTTCAAACAAGTATTAAAAATGTTTAATTGGATTGGAAACCAAATTGCGTTTGTAACCTTTATTACAGAAATATATGATTTCTGTATTTAATTTTAATATAATTTTTGATGTAAGTTTATTATGACCTCCAAGTAAAGTATTCTTTTCGGCTCACCAATTTCAAACAAAATCTAGTAATTACATTCATATCGATATAAAAGCCCTATTCTCCATATTTGAGATATTTTACGTTATATTTTAATATAATTTTTGATGAAAGTCTAAATCTAGTACCGAATTCCAGTATGTTATTTAAATCAATATATAAGTTATAAATACCAAATTTGAGAAGTTTTGCAAACTGTTTAAATATAATTTTTGATGGAAATCAATTATGACCTTCAAGTAAAGTATCACTTCCGGTCTGCCAATGGTAACCAAAATTTATTATATTGTTTATTATTATTTAGATCAATGTATAAGTCATGAATACTAAATTTGAGAAGTTTTACATAGTATATTAATATACTTTTTGATGGAAATTAATTATGACCTTCGAGTAAAGTATCACTAGCGGTAATCAAGCAGTAACTAAAAAGAGAGGTTCACAACTAGATTTTACAGCAATCCTAAATATAAAATTTCAACTTTCTATGTCAAATCGTTTTTGAGTTATCCGAGATACGAACGTACGTACGTACAGACGCCACAACGAAACTAGTCAACAAGGAAGTAAAATATCTGATGTGGACAACACATTACTTCCTTGTACGCCTATTAAGCTATAACTCGGTGGCTCAAAAAGTGATCCTGAATTTGGTTACTAGTTTCCGAAGATCGCAGTATCTCAAAAACAACACTAGGCGTCGCGACATCCATCTATTGACACACACACACACACACACACACACAAATAGTTAGGAAAACCAGTATTTTACACTAAATTTTAACACTTAAAACAAGTAATAAAATGTTTAATTGGATTGGAAACCAAATTGCGTTTGTAACTTTTATTACCGATACATATCATTTATGTATTTAATTTAAATATAATTTTTTATGTAAGCTTATTATGACCTTCAAGTAAAGTACCGTTTTCGGCTCACCAATTTTAACCAAAATATAGTGAATACATTCACATCAATATAAAAGTCCTATTTACCAAATTTGAGATGTTTTACATTATATTTTAATATAATTTTTGATGAAAGTCTAATATGACCTTCAAGTAAAGTACTGCTTGCGGTTTTCCAATTTAGACCGAAATCTAGTATGTTATTTAAATCAATATGTAAGTTATAAATACCAAATTTGAGAAGTTTTGCAAACTGTTTTAATATAATTTTTTATGGAAATCAATTATGACCTTCAAGTAAAGTACCACTTCCGGTGATTAAGCAGTGACTAAAAAGGGAGGTTCACAACTAGATTTTACGACAATGCTAAATACAAAATTTCAACTTTCTACGGCTAACCGTTTTTGAGTTATGCGAAATACGAACGTACGTACAGACCCCACGACGAAACTAGTCAAAATAGATTCAGGGATGGTCAAAATGGATATTTCCGTTGAAATCTGAAAACCGAAAATTTTCGCGATTACAATACTTCCTTTACTTCGTACAAGGAAGTAAAAAGGATTACTGCTATTTACTATTTAGTTGAAAGAAACCTAAATAAGGTTAAAACCTCTCAAATGCCATCAAATAACAGACCAGTCAACTTTTCGCCAATTTAGGTATAGTAAGTACCGTTAGGGAAGAAAAAGATAATATCACATAAATTGCTAGAGATAGTGCATCTCAGACGCTAATAGATACTGCTATTAGATACTGCTTTCTCCGATTCCGAACATGCTAAATTACGGTCGGATAGCCAAATTAATGAACAGTAATTTGTGATTAGTTGAATTATATTAAAACTATATATGAGAAAAGAAAAATTAATTGTGCATATTTGTATCTTCCACGATTTTAAACACTAATGGTTTTTGGTGATAAAAAATAACATTAATAATAAAATAAAACAAAATCTGCTACATATATTGACCAAATTAAATGTAATTAAAAAAAACAATTAATTCAGTGATTTCACAACTGGAGTTATACAGAACACAGGATTCTGTTCAATCCTTGACAGATAAAACAACAAGTAAATAATATTAGAATTACTAGAATAATTATTGATGATGTGATTATTTATTCTTCTCTTAATTAATATATCGACATTATACCTGTAGAACTTCTTCAGTCATCTAAATAATAAAATAAAAGGTTTCGGATCGAATAGAGTACGTCATTTTTACGTTATCATTTGCCTATGAGCAGTTGTAATAAATAACCAGTAAGTTTATAACACCTTAAGTTTTTCATATTTTTTTGTCTCCTGAAAAGTTATGTCAAAAGCAATCACGAGGTTTTGCGGGTGTACTGCCGATATATTTTCTACTTCATCATTCTCATTTCTTATCTTCTACCTAATTTTAAAGAATAAATCTCCAAAAATAGCTAAAAATCAAAAAAAAAAAATAACTTTTGCAATTTTCACAATCACTAAAATACCCATACAAAAAATATTTCGATACATAAAAAATACTTTTATATAAATCTATAAAATTTGGCAAAATAAAAATAATGATATAAGAAATACATTTTGATATATACAATATACTATACCTTTTATACATACATACATTTTATACATTAATACATTACTATACAATATACTATACAATATACTATACTATACATTTTGATATATACTATAGATAGAAAAGAATTGTTAAAACAATATATTTGCTGAATGAATAACAATTAACCAAAAAAAATATCCTTTTTCGGAGAAATTTTTCTTAGGTAATGCACATCATTTTAAAATTTCTTTACTTCTTCTACATCTTAAGAATCAAATACCAAGAAACTACAATTTTAAGGAGATAAAAGTACTTGAAATACTAATCTAATAAAATCGTTAAACGCTTATATGTAGTCTCAAAAGGATTCTAAAGCAATTAAAGGGCAATCTGTAGCGCATCAGCCTTTGGGACATAGAAGGAGTTGTAATTAGGCAGGCAATTACAAAAAGACGGCGAGGACCAACGACCAAGAAGACGGACATGGTGGAGAGGAGTCCATTGTCTTGTCCAGTCACCGGTGCTAATTAGCGAGGGTAATCAACGTCTGCCCGTGAGAGTACAGCTGTAGCCAGGATGTCTTTTCCGATTCTTATCGCAGATCCTTAGCCCTACTTGCGCTGATAGCACTTCCACATGGCAAGTCATTAAAAACAAGACATCATGTTGTTAGTGCTTTTGAAAATTATGTCACTTACGGTGCGTAAGTAAAGGTCGTTTGATGTATAATTGCAGTCCATAATTTGCAAACTTTAATCAAACAGTCTATAAATTGCAACTTTTATTGGTTCACAAGAAATCAGTTTCTTGTATACGTGGCCTTTAAATTGATAGTTATCGAAGCCTTTTCTACAGGAGCTCTGGTTCAAGTGAATCTGACATAGTACTGCATCACGTTTTTTTCGTATCCATCTTTGTTTTCATTTGCATTTCGCAAGATAATTTTTGGTACAGATTCATATATTCTTTTGGAATGTCGTATTTTTTTATGTGTCAATTTTGATACCCAAAAGCCAAACGTTTCTCTAATGCGTTTTGGGACATTACAATACTTTATATTTACTTAAGACCTCATCTATTGTATATTGCAGTATACCCTACAAAAGAGGCGTATATTTTGAAGAAAATATCGCAAACACTTGTTTTATTGTACTTAAGTGGGAAAAGAAGTGAATGCTGCTGAGTTTATTAGGTGCTTAGGTGAACCCTTTAAAATTATATTAAAAAGATAATTATTATAGGACGGTAAGGGAAAGTTGTGTGATTTGCGCACCGCTCCAGATTTTTTATATTTAAATCAAACTGTTTGTTAAATTTTAAATTATTTTATATTTAGTTTATTTATTTAACAGCATGCCTTAAAATTAACTACATTATTTATATATATATACTAATGTAATGTTTATTGCTTTCATTGTTTTTCTACTTCTTGTATTTTTTTTTTCAGTTTCTAATATTTCGGGATTGTAAAAATTAAATTTATGGTTAATTAGTATACTGTGATGGGCCAAAGCAGTGATATTTTTATTTTTACTGTTTTTACAATTACTTATGAGTTGCTTAATTCTGGTATGTAACTTTTTAGACATTTCTCTTAAGATGAGGTACTGTCGCAATTGCTACAATCTATTTTACTGTTACAATCATTTTTATTTTATCCTTCATTTTGCTTAAATGTTTTTCTTGTTTGTTTACATTGTATGATCCTAGTTAGCTTGTACGATCATAGGCCACCACTGTCTTTTTTATTTTTTCATTTAGTTCTGGTAAATAAATAATTTTATATAATTTAATTTTGTTTGTACCCTTCTTTATAGTATCATTATTATTTTGACTCACATCCTTTTTATTGTTTTTATCTTGTTATCATTGTCCGAAATAGAAATAGTTTTCTGTTGTTTTTTTTTAATTCTTCTATTTAAAAAAGTTAAATCTCAATGGGAAGTTGTCTTTCACAAATAACTAAATCATGTAATTTAATTTTTCATAATATATTATTATGCTCTGTTTAACAGATATGCATTTCAGAGCTCTCTGAGTCAAAAAAACGCTTTATAGACAATTAGTGTGTGTATCTGTGCAATGACTAACTTGCGGACCGATGGACCCATTCCGTTGTTACTTTCCCTTACCTATATAAGAAGTATTTATATATGGAGAAGTATTGCGATCGTGAAATTTTTCAAATTCGAGTTTTCAACGAAAATACACGTTTTAAGGTCCACTAAGTCCAAACGACCAAGCCTCGCAAAATGGTCTGTGTGTAAACAGTCTAGCTCAAAAACGAAAAGTCGTACGATACTCAAATTATGTATCAAAGGTAGGTTAGGCATATGGCTGTGATGTTACAGCAACTTTTTCGTCAAAATCGACTTACCGGAAGTGCCACTTTATTTAATCGATTTTACACTTTTTTACATTTTTCTCGAAAACGGCTCTAACGATTTTGATGAAACTTGCCTAAATTATTCTTCATAAAGGCCTTTAACTTTTCATTTATGTAGTAAATCACCGAGGAATTGCAGGGAAAAAAGTTATGATGAAAAGAATATTTTATTTGCACATAGCATAAAAAATATGCATTTTACGGTAAATTATGTATGAGATTACATGAAAGGTAATTAAGTTATCTAAAAAGCAGTAAAAGAATCATCAAAATCGGACCAGTATTAGCAAAGATACAGCGCATCGGATTAACCGAAATTAGCTATTATATCATGGATTTTACACTTTTTTACATTTTTCTCGAAAACGGCCCTAACGATTTTAATGAAGCTTGCCTAAATTATTCTTCATAAAGGCCTTTAACTCTTCATTTATGTAGTAAATCACCGAGGAATTGCAGGGAAAAGAGTTATGATGAAAAGAATTTATTATTTGCGCATGACTTAAAAAGTATGCAATTTATAGTTAATTATGTATAGAATTGTATGAAAGGTTATTAAATTATCTAAAAAAAAAATAAATAAAATAAAAATCATCAAAATCGGACCAGTATTAGTAAAGATACAGTGTATTTTATGAGGAGCACAAGACCCTAGATGGATAACCAAGCGCATCCGAAAGGAGACGGTTGCGACCGAACCTCCTCCCACCAATCCGCCAATCTGCTGTAAACAATATGCTCTGTAATAAAGTAATTTAAGAATACAAAAGCGGAAATTAACTTCTTTCTAAATTAACTTCTTTTATTTCTATTTTCACATTTTTTAATGGAAGGAAAATGTTTCCATGGAAACTAAACAGGAAACTTTTTGTTTATGTGAATTCTTTAAAATTATATTAAAAAGATAATTATTACAGAACGGTAAAGGAAAATTGTATGATGCGCGAACCGCACCATATATTTTTTTTTTTTTGTATACTAATAACTCACCCCACGCCTGTATCACAGGCCCCATTACGCGCAACAAAAGTACCAAAAAATGTCTGATTTTTTAAATGTTCTCGATTTTGATGAAACTGACCTGAATTCTTTTATCGAAAGAACTATTTAATTGTATTTTAAATGAAGATCTGGAATGTTCTAGGAGAAGTATAGTTAACGAGATATTAAAACATGATCAGAATACTTTGATAACATGCGTACAAAGTCCAATACGCTGTGTCTATGCCAATATATAGATTTCGATAACTTTTGATTTGAAGGGAATTTTATTTTATTTAAATGAACATAAAATGTATATTTTTTGAATTATGCACAAATTAAATTTTCTTTCCGTCATATTTTATTTTACCTACTTTTTTGCTCGAGGTAGTATTACATATATGAAAGTTAAAGAACTTTGAGAAGAAGTTTAACAAAATTGTTTGAGCAGTTTTGGCGCTTTATTTGTGGCAATTATTTTATTTGTGGACCCGCTACGAAATAAATTTCAACCCACCCATGCTGGCGGGTTTCGAACCGGCGCCGCAGCAGCGGGCTACAATCTGTTTAAAAACATTCCTTTCGGCTATTTCACACAAGGTGCTTTGATTTGCTTCACAGAAGCCCGTACAAAACGAAAAAACAAAAACGATCCGCCCGCTCAAGGGATACATTGCACAGACACACAGACAAATGGCCGAAAATGCGTTTTTTGTTGGTTCTGGAAAGTTCAGTTGTGAATTACACATCGAAAACTGGACTCAATCATATCTGACCTAGAGGGTAAGGTAAATAAAAAAATGATTAATCAATGTTTTACTTGTCAACCAAGTTTATATCTTTTCGCAGTATTATAGTAGAAAAAGAATAGATGTCACTGTGGTGTCAAAATAGTTGTATCTTGTAACTTCTAAAGACAGGACACTGGCTAACTAATATACATGTTGTCCGCCAGACGTGGCAAGCTAACACCCCAATACACGCTCGAGGCCCAATTAAAGCATACTGTGGGAACTGGCAGAAACAATGGCAACTCTCGTGCCTGGATGTGGATGTGGCAATCCTCGGGAAGATTTAGAGAAAAATCAATGATTAATTTAACCGGAGGAGAGGAGCACAATAGTTTGCAAAGAGGCTGCTAATTGTACGGGGCAGGGAACGGCGACACATTTCGCAAACCATTGTTCCCCGGGACTAATTTGTCCCTCCGAAAAGGCAAGGGGTAGGCCTTGAATCAGAAAGCGCTATACGGACCGAAATAAATAATTCAATTGCAGTGGCTTCACGAGTATCGTGCCCTGAGTAAGGCTGACCTACAAACACTCCTTCGGCTTCCTCTAATGGTACCTCTCTGCCTCTCACTCTGTCTCCTTCAACTCCCTACCTCCTTCAGTTTCTGCCGCCCTTTCCTCTCTACTTCTACAACTATCACTCACCGTGAGAATATTTTTTTTATACTGAAAAATTTAATACAAAAAATATCATACATGTTTTGAAAGCAAGAAACATAAAATCTGACTCTTCGATGACGTGTTGCATGAAAAAAAAAAAAAAAGAAACATAAAAAACCAATCAGTTCGTGATTATTAATAATAATAAAAAAAACCTGTAAAAATAATTATTTTCAATTTACGAGTATATGTGCTTTTTGGCATGACCAAATAATGATTTCATATTCTTATTTTGCTTATCATTGTAAAATGGTCCTTCGTTAAAAGGGCTAGTTTCACTTCCAATTCTGGTATAACACCTGTTCAACAGCCGAATAAAGAATCAAATAAATAGCAAATATGCAGAAATAATAAGTAATTAAGTAGGTGTTGCTTTATCTCATTTATTTTATTTTATCTTCTTATCTATTATTGTTTCTAAACTGATATGATACATAAAATATCTAGCTGTACCCCGAATGCATTAGCATATGTTTTTTCATGATCTGCATGAAAATATTTCATGATCATATAGTTTTCTTAACTTAAGTAATGTAACAACATTTATATTTCAAATTTCTTTAACTAGTCCTCGGTAGTATAGTGGTAAGTATCTCCGCCTGTCACGCGGGAGACCGGGGTTCGATTCCCCGCCGGGTAGTTACTTTTTTTTTTAATCCATCTTCAAATTATACAGATTCTATAATCATACTGATAATTGTAACATTGCATTGCCCCCTTCTTTGGAGTTTCATCTGTGCTGGCTGTGATGACTGAGATGGCTCCCTAATTTTTAATAACTTTTTTAAATTTGTAAGTGGCTTAATGGTATTCATAGAAATAGAAATAATAGAAATTTTTACATATTGAAATGTTATGAAAATTGATATAGCCCTCAATTTTATTATTCTTGCTTTTATTATAAGTATTTGATAGTGACTCTATATAATTGGGCTTGGTCCAGATTGGACTTAATTATGGCATTATATGCATTTCAACACTTTTTGAAGTACCTATGTATATGGTTATCTATTGCAAATTTTTAAAAAAATATGTTTTACAATTTGCTATGTTGTAAATTAAACTAAATAAGGACCTTTTACAGAGATGCCTGAGGAGGACTTTAAGGCCACGACCATTTATACAAAATTATTAGTTTTTAAAATTCATCGGTAAGGGTATCGTTTACTAGGTTTTCAAGGGCGCTATTTCCAAATTTACCATCGGATTTTTGATCGCGCATGCGCATTTCTATGTTCCGTTGCTGTTGATGTTTTAAATGAAGACGGGATCGTTTATTAAGTTTTCGAGGGTTCTGATTCCATTTTTTTAATCGGATTTATGATTGCGCATGCACATTTTGCATTTCCGTTGCTGTTGACGTTTTCTATTTTTTAGGGATGGTTTATTAGTTATTCGAGAGTTCTGATTCCATTTTTCGAATTTGATTTTCTATCGCGTATGCACATTTCGCTTTTCCGTTACTGTTGAAGTTTTTCATGATATAGGATTGGTTTATTAGTTTTTCGAGGGATTTAATTCCAGTTTTGAAATTGGATTTTCGATCGAGCTTGCGAATTTGGGTTTTCCGTTACTGTAGAAGTTTTATATGGCGTAGGAATCGATTATTAGGTTTCCGAGGGTTCTTATTACATTTTTTTATTATTTGACTTTTGATTGTGCAAGCGCTTTTTGATTGACGGTTACTGTTGAAGTTTTCTTTGACATAGAAATCGTTTATTAGGTTTTAACGGGCATATTTAAAATTTTATTTTTTATCAAGCATGCGCATTTCAAACTAAAATTATATTTGATAAAATTTAAAAACCGAACAAAATTTTAATAGTAAATTTGGCATTAGCATCATCGATAAAATCAATCCCTTTTCCCTCCAATAATAAATATTAAAAATAAATAAACAAAAATTTTATTTAAAAAATTTAAACTACTTGAAATTAGTATTTAATATCAATTATCTAGTAAACGAAAAAAATGTCGGAAGAATATGCTACAATTATTTCAAAAATCATTGTAATTAAAATAATTATTTTTCAATAATAAAATAAATAAAATAGGATTAATTCAAGTCCGGTTGGGTTGCAATTGATATGATAAAAGTTACAATTGAAATGGAAAAGGTTGCAATTGAAACGGAATAGGTGACAATTGATTTGGAAAAGGTTACAATTGACGTGTAAATGCTATGTATAAATGAAGGATTTATCGTTAGTAAGACATAATATAAGCATATTCATTAAATTAAAATTTATCGCTATATATTCCTTTTTACCACATAAGTGAATTTCAAACTCCCTACAAACCTCATTCGTTTCTTTAATCAAATCTTAAATAATCGCTGTTGAAATGGCTTTCTAAAGTCGAGTAGAGTTGGTAAAGAATACGTCTCAGAGATAGATCAAGAAGGAAACAGTACCTTTCCAGCAGTTGCTTAATTTCAGAGATGGGAACTAGTGTCTATAGGTATTTATCAAGTATTCAGTAGAAATGTGATGAAAACAATATATTTCATATATTCCATTTAACATTTACCATTTCAGTGTTTACAGGTGTATCAGAAAATAAAAGAGTTTCTCAGATGTCTGAAGTTCAGTGAAAAATATTAATTTATCAGTATATAACCTAGAGTTATTTAAAAAACGTTTCTGGAGGTAACTGGTATCGGTACCTAAGATTCGATATTTGAATTATATAAAATAAATTTGATGTGTTATTATTACAAAATTAACTGGGATACTAAAGAAACTAGTCAATGTAATTGGTATTTCTCATGGTCCAGAACCCGGATCCAATCCTTTACTTCAACTACATCTCATTACTTATTAATTCATTTTTTTAAATTATTTATTATTTATCTTTGTAGTTTATAATTTAATTAAGCATTCATAATGCAGCCAGATAAGTGCTTCTGGATTTGTATGTTTTTTATTATTCTTAGGCAGTACCGCCCATAAGGAAAATCGGCCCCCTCGACAGGATTTAGCCCGGAGTACCGAGTACCAATACCCCATCCGGGTATTGGCTTTGATTTTTTCAAAAGTTGTAACTTGTTTTAAGACGATTGTGCCATCATTAACCATCATAATTTAAATGACAAAGGTTGTAACAATCGATGTAATCAATAATTTGATAGTTCATGAAATGAATTAAAAATTTATAAATAAAAAATAATTTATAAATTTATTAACTTATTAATTTATTATTGTTAAATTTATATTAAAATCTGACTGCCGGAAACTCCGAATGTTGTCGGACTTTCGGGCCTTGTGGATGAGTCAGTTCATAGGGGACGAAGTAATTTATATATATATATATATATATATATATATATATGTTAAATCCCTATCCCGTAATTTTTCACATTGTAATAAAAATGCATACTGTTCGATGCTTTTGAAGATTGTAAAACTATGTATGATTCGGAGATGATAGGTGGCGACCACAACAGCTGGAGGTTCCATTTGGGGGATCACGACTCGACCAAGCTTCATTGATGCCGTCAGCTAACATAGCCCCAACGGACACCTCACGATTCTACTTGACCTGATGTCTGTTTTAGATCTGCCTGTTAGGATCCATCTGCTTTACTGTCGTGATCTGTCCTCTGCAGCGGGGCTTCTTCAAGGCATGTTGAGGTGTATACATGTGTGCGTGAAAATACAAACCAACCATACTACTTTCATCAATGGATTAATTTAAATAGAGGAAAAGGAATAGAGTCGGAGATTATGTTATGAATGGAATTGAATATGAATAAATGAAAACAATATTTACAAAATGCTGGTGCACCCTCCTGACCATCAGTGGTGCCATATCAGGGTTTTTCTTCTAGATTTAGGATTTTATTCACCCTTTGGGGTATTTTTTACTTTTCTGATCATTTATTCTTATCTTATACTTGGGAGTAATTTTGGTTAAACTAATAGAAAAATAAGAATTAAACATTTAGGATTAAAGTTAGTTGATTTGGACAAAAATTTAAATAAGCTTAGGGTTAAAGTTGGTGAAGTTAGAGGAAAATTTAGATAAGTTTAGGGTAATAGTTGGTGAATTTAGGGAAAAATACAGAGGAAAAATACAGAGCTGACCTGGCAACACTGCTGACCATTGGCTTAATTATCTCGGTAGACTAGGAGATCTCTCATCTGACTCATTTAAGAATTCGACTTCTAGGATTGTAGGAAATGATTTTTAAAACTTTAATTTTTCGTTTCGACTTACAATATGAAAAGAGAGAGTGTTCAAAATTTATGATTGCGGCTGCTATATCAACATTCGTAAAATCGTTTTATTATTATCAGCAGATCTGTCAAAAAACAGATGATCATGCAAAACAACCCTTTGATTATACAAAAACTTCTCTTGACAACGCTACCTAGGGTCTCTTCATTAACTGGATTGGTAGTAAAATTGAACGGCCGGCACACCGAAAGTAAACATTATTCACTTTTCATAAAATTAATATGCTTTTGGTATTGGCTTAACACTAATTGTCCTTGAGTGTGGCAGATTGTATTGTACCGTTATTTGATAAAGAAAACATTTGGAAGTATATGGTAGAGTAATGTGGGGCAAGTGCTCACTAAATTTTACCAAATTCTTGGTAAATAATTTACAGGACTGTAAAATTTTTATTTTTGAAGCTAGATTTTTCTCTTTTTTTACAAATGTTCTTTTGACGGTTTTGTTTTAATATTACATTCAAGCCTACAATTCAACCACATTTATTTTTATTAGATTTAATTGAATTTAATTAAATACTATTTAGTACGCACTTGCCCCTGTCTTGAGGAGTAAGTGAGTACAAGGTATCTGGAAGACTCATTATTGACGCAGGAGCGGTTTCGGGAAAGTGTAAAATAGTTCGGTTATCGAATATTCGGTTCATCGAAAACAGTTAAAACTTGCATTCACATTTTACCATCTTCTTTATGTTATGAAAAGACTAGCTGATGAATAAACACCGATACAGCTATAATGCAAAAGTTGAAACTAATATTTTTACTGCTCGTTATGCTTCATCTTAGCGAACTTTCGTGGCTGATTTGTAATAAAACATTGATTAGACTTCGTAATCCGTAAAGGACAGCTCTTGCTAGTTGAGGGTTCTGGTTTAACGAGGCAATTGCCCAATTACCCTCAAAACACACTTACTCCACGTCACTTGTATGTTGTGCCCTGAGTGTAAATGGATTTTGCGATATTGTGTTAGTTTATGTTCGTATATTTATCAAGAAGTCTTCTTAGAAAACTTTTTCGAAATGTTTATAGCAGGTGGGGAGAAATAAGGGTCAATAAGATAGAGTATTTTATATGTAAGAATATTTCCATTTTAAGGGATAAATAGTTCTCTTATGCAACATCTCTGAAACCAATAAGTCGTTAACAAGAAAGAGTTTGATATTTCAGGGATTTATCACATCATGTCCAGATAATTTTCTTTTTTTTAGCTGAAAATTTGATAAAATTTCACATATTCTTAGTAAATTTTCTCTGATTACCGGATGTTAATTGGAAGTTGTGTTACAATACCATTGCTCTGGGTATTAAAGAAGATAAAGAAAGTATTTTATAAAAATAGTCCGTTGGGTCATAGGAATGTGCTTTTTTTACAGTGAAAATCAAATACACATAAGAAATGACGTTTTTTTGAGTAAATTGAATGTATTTCGATTTAGTGTATAGATTTTGAAGACCTGTGTAGACTTTAAACAATAAGTGTTATTCAAGATCATTTTGAATGATTTCATTGGTTACACAATTAGAAGAGCTAAAGATCTATGCTTTGGGTAATGTATATCTAATAATATCTACTTCTATCGGTTAGTAAAATTACAGTTACGCAAAAAACAGTTTAGAAATCTTTGATTTAAAAAATATATTTAATCAATTTTGATAATTTTTACTATTTTTGTTAAACAACTAGCTTTATGGTGAGATAATGTCTCCCCTCCCCGCCCATGCTTTGGGTCAACAAGGAAAAATAACCTGAAAATCGGGAAAATAGTCTAATAATAGAAGAAAAAACTGAAATAAATAATCCATTTACCAATTTATTTAGAAATATTTGGATAACTGAGAAATGATTCAAATTTTGAAGAAAAAAAAAAGAAGATATGTATTTGACAAAATCCAATGGATGGATTGATAGGATACTCCATGCCAGGACCGTGACGAATATGAAGCGATAGGAAATCGATCGGACACGAAGAAAGTAATAATGGCCGATAATCACAAGAGCTACCTCCATTTTATGAAGGAAGCATTTCGACGCTAACCAGCCGGAATAAATTAATTTGAAACAGCCACGTTTATTATTGCTCAATCGAATAATGCAGTATAATATTTGCACGTTAAGTTTTATTATGACCTTCAACGTTTGTAAAAAAATATATTATAGATTTATTAGTTCCATAAACTAATAAATAGCGCTATTCCAGTGATCATTTTGTGTCCTGTTTCATCAACCAGTTTATATAAGGAAATATCAATAAATTGCTATATTTAATTTTTTAACTCTAATCCAATAGCATCTAGGTGTTATGCAGATATTATGTATCTATGTATTAGTTTCTTTATTTTATTAATTGACTTCAAAAAAGGAGGTTATAAGTTTGGCTTTATGCTCTAGTTTATTCTTTTTTTTTTTTTGTATTGGTGTTTAAGAGTCCATTTCAACTCCTATTATGGTAAACAAGATGGGTTATTCCTGCTACCTATTCTAACCAGAATGGGTAGTTCGAGATTCATTCCGTGGGTCCGCCACGAAATAAATTTCAACCCGCCCAGACCGGATTCAAACCGGCGTCGCAGCAGACTCGAGGTTGCTCAGGTTACGCCTTAACACTCTCGGCCATCACGGCCTCGACTTTATGTTCTATTTTTTTGTAATCGGGGTTAAAATATCCTTTCCTATCCTATTAAGGCAAACAGGACGGGTTACCCAACAGGTTACCAGCCTGTTCTAACCAGGATGGGAAGGTCGATTATCATTGGGTGAGACTTCCACGAAATAAATTTCAACCCGCCCAAGGCCGGATTCGAACCGGCGCCGTGGCAGTCTTGAGTTTGCTAAGATAACGCCTTAACACTCTCGGCCACCACGGCCTCGACTTAATGTTACAGGTATGTTCGTGCATAACTTCGCCATTCTTGAACCGATTTCCTTGAGAGTACACTAGGGAGGTTGTTCTGTATAAATTTTACCAGGATCCGAATAAAATTTTTAGAGGTAGGATATTTTTTATTTTTTCCAGATTCGGTGGAAAAAATCATACTACATATGATCATGAATTTTCTTACGACATAATATAAAATAATCATATAAAGCCTAGAATATATAAAATATTACAAAATATTTGTTCAGCATTTTGAACTTAAATTCCTTCAAAATATTCATAGGCTCTCAAAAAATAGCTTGAGCGATCAAACTTCAAAATCGATATAGCCATTGGCTCAAATACCTACATATCTGGATCAGGATCCGATGAAAACTTGAGACTGAGTTAGTCATTCACGATAGGGACTCAGTAGTTTAATTTATGTTATACATTTCTAACTCTATTTGTTTTCTTTTCAGATATATGAAACAGGCATTTGCCCTAAACTGAGACCCTCAATAAATAATTAAAAGAATTGGAAAGTACTTGAAAAAAGTTTTGATTTTGACTAAAAAATCTAAACTATGCTGTCTCATACCAATGGCGTGCTTAATAGGCCTACCCTTTATAAATATACCCATTTAATAGTGATTTTCGCAATAATGTGAAAACTTGTTGAAAGCATGAAATATAAATTAAAAGATAGAAGATTTCAAAATGGTACACAAGAACAACTAAAAGGAAACAAATAGAAAAAGAAAAAAAAAAGAGAGAGACTTCAAAACGGTACACTAGAAAAACTCGAAATAAATAAATAATTTTTCTTACAATAGTATATTATTAAATAGCATAACTAACTATTCCAAATCGACCTGAACAGTACAATAATTTATTATTTTTTGATGTTGGTGCCAAACCACAACTCTTCCATTTCAACTATTAGGGTGATATTAGTTCTTCCCTTCGATGTTCTCAAGTGGTTTTGAAAACTTCTAAAGTGTTTGTATGTATATAATTTGTGTGAGTTACACTAAATTTTACTTTGAAATCATTTTAATAAAAGAATTGTTTATCGTTTTTGCTTTCAAATTCACTGCTGTAAAAAAAAAATTATCGTTTTCAAATCAACGTGCTGTAATGAAGACGAAATGGTTAAGAGTTGTGGAGCAGCTTTGCACAGACATCAAATAATAATAAATTACTTTACAGCTTAGGTTGATTTGGAGAAAAATCATTTCTTTCTTTTTATTCTTTCTTGTGTACCTTTTTGAAGTAGATTTTTTTTTTTAAATTCCACTTACTACAAATTTATTTTTATTTTCTTATTACTTTTTTTCATGAATTTTGGTTGTGGCAATTTGTTTATTTTATTTTTGTACAAATTTCCACCATCATCACTATTCGGCCGTGCTAAGTTAAAAGGTCCTAACTCTAAATTATTTTTCAAAATATATTTTTGTAATTTTTCTGAAATGGTCTACAAAATATACCTGTTTGTGACCTTAGAAATCCCTGAAAACAATGATTTGGCTCCAACTATTGGGTTATCTAATGTCATAAAAAAGTGTAATTTTTACACCAATTCGGGTATACAAAAAAAAAAATTTATAAAAATGATTTGGAGTTAAGGGCCTTTTAGCTTTTCATGTCAGTATGCCCAAGATTGTGGTAGATTGCAATATTTGTCAATAAACAATTTTAAAGAAATAAAATGAAAATCCGATAGCATATAAAGTTCTGCCTCATACAACCACATAGATAATAAAACAGATAAAGTGGAAAAAGCTTCATTTTATCCATCTGACCGTTCTTGTACCACTTTTACGCAGTTCAACCAAATTATATGTAAATATTTTGTTTTGTTGTTGTTTATTGGAGCCGATATGGTCGTAACATGCACGATAACCAAGGCGACCATACTTCTTGAAGCGGGATTAGGGACAGGTTATCCACCCTAGGGAGGAGGTAGGGTTTAGAAAAGGTAAATTTCTAGGATTAGAGTGTGCTTAGTATATTTTAAAAGAAATCTGACTAATTTTTAAGTTTTGAAGAAAAATTGAGTAAAACTATTCGAAATTTTATAAAATATTCTCTCAGGGCACGATTCTATTTTAGAGGGAAAACTCAATATGAAAACCAGTGAAAACAATGTTATGTATAAACCACATATTCGTATATTCATTTGAATAAATTTTGTTGGGAATATTATTCCCTGGCAAAACTATAAGCAAGTTCACATAAAAACAAAGATTGGATGTAAAGAAACTATACTTATACTATTATATATATACTATACACTGGGATTTTTTTGTGGAAATTAATTGATTTGGTAAAAATTCAGGACACTTTCCGAGCTTATTCGGGACACCAAGACACAGTGCTGAAATTCGGGACCGTGGAGATAATCCGACCTTCCTGCGCTATAGCAGCCAAGTGAAAAAACTGGGAGTGAGAAAGTAGACTGAATGTAAAAGTCAACCCTTCAAAATCCGATCGGAAATGGTGCCGCACAATGGTTGAAAATCGAACAGTGGAAAAAAAAAATGTCGAGCCCTTTCAATGGGCCACCCAAAAATAATTTTGATACCATCTTAATCACAATGAAATTTTCATTTAGATGTCCACTAATGTATATGTATATATATATCCATACTTACACAAACACATGGAATTTATTTGAAAAATTTGGGCCAAACCGGATGAGCGGTTCTTAAAGACGTGTAAAGAAAATCCGTTTGCGCTTGCATAAACGAAAGTATTAGATGGAATTTGGCAAAATTGATAATAGACCATTATTACAGTAGTCTATAGCTTTGAGTTAAATCGGACAAGACATTATTGAAATATATGTGTGCCATGGAAAATACATTTGCGCATGTGTATGCGAAAGTAGTGAATGGAATTTGAAAAAAATTGATTTGGGACCATTTAGGTAGCAAGATGCACAATCACTGAAAATTTCATCAAAATCGGACTAATATTATAAGTGTCATGCCCGCCATATGAATTTGACAGTTTCCGTATTGAGAAAGTAATAAACAAATAACAAAAGTAATTCCATTTTCAAAATCAAATTATGCACACATTTGCAGTCGTAATCTAAATATTTTCTAGTATTTTATTAGCATTCTTGTTTTTATAAAAAAGTAGAAACGAAGTAGAAAGTCGGCTGCGTTCATAAGATATGAAAAAAAAAAGTTAGTGGATTTTTTTAGGTACTTATTCGGGATATTATTTTTAGCTTAAAATAATCATTGATATTTTTTTTCACTCAAAATATTCTATGATATAGCTATTGTTGATTACAAAGGAAAATGTTACCAAGAAGAAAAAATGTGAATGGCTATAATAATGTTATAATTAAAAATAATAAACATCAACAATTTTTTTCTTGATAATCAAACATTTTTCCATGATTGGATTTGAATGGCTCGTTACAGATATAAAAAATTAAAATATTTCCGATTAAGTTGGTATAATATTTCAGGTAACTAATCTATTTATTAATAGGGAAAAAAACAATTATTTTTCCAATACCTTGAAAAAATAATTTTTTTCCGCCTTTCAACCAATGTGTGCCGTTTCGTACTTGTGGCTATACCAATGTTGCCCAACATGCTCATCGAATGCCACCTCCCGGAAATGATTGCATTTAATCTAGATTTATTTAATTAACTATATATAGTACATATGAGTAAATTTATCTCCATTTTTGTAGCATATAAAAAATGACCTACAATTATAAACCATATATATATATAAAAAAAAAAAACAGTCTAAATTAATATCATTCATGTCCTCACAAAGTATATTGACAGAGCTGATGCCAAACAAAAGCCAAATCTAGTAAACATTTCTTTTTTGAGGAAGAGATAAAAAAAAATTATTGAGAAATAATAAAATCTGCCACACTCATGGACAATAATAAACATTTCAACTTTCAACTATTTAAAAATTTAAATTTTTTTCATTATCAGGACATCTGAATGCTATCAAGTTGAATAAAAAACTGACCCTGTTCTTGTACCAATCACAAACAATTCACTTGCCCTGATGGTTGCTCGCATGTTTGGGCCGGCTTTTACAATAACAAATCATGTTGGTTGAATCCTGATTATTAATTCTAATGATAAAGATCATTTATAATTTCATTAATTTCACAAATCGTTAAATTTTATGATGCTAATGTGAAAATAATGTTATCATCCCGTATTGAAATGGGTTGTAAGTTATTGTTTGAATATGAATCATGTTATTGTCGTTCCTAAGAATAGGAGATATACTCCAAAGTCTGCAAGAAAACACAGCTGTCAGAACAGAACATGAAATACAGTTACTAATGAATTCGCCCTGAATTGAAACTTGGGTTCGGAAGTTATTTATTTTTACTGATTTTACAAGCGTTTATATAATTAAGGAGCATGTAATGCATTCCATGTAGCTTAAGGTTGAATGGTGGAATAGATGTTATTAGAGATTAAAACAAAAAAAATGTATTTTCTCCTTATCACTAGGTATATTGATAGATGATGTTCCATATAAAAAACTATTTTCTAATAAGCTGGTTTCTTGGAATATGTCTGAATAACAATCCAGAATAATCTAATAAAATGAAGATACCTGACACTGGTCAGATCAGCACCTCACATCCACGAATCGTTTATAATTAACTTGGAGAGAGTACGTAAAGATAAGGAGGTAATTGAAGAGGGTAAGGAGAAGATGCACTATTTGTTGGTGCTCTAATTCTAGCGGTCACGATGGGCCTGTAGTCCGGACCTGTAGCCGGACCAGCAATACCCTACACAGCTCCACTAATCTGCATCTCCTTCTGGTTCTCACATGCATTTCCTTATCTTTTCTTCCTACCTTAATCAGAATGTGGTCATTCCTGGTATGCTAATGCGCCAATAGGTTGTACAACAATTCCAAATCTACAATCTTTCATTTCATTAAGCAGCAGAAGAATCAGCAAAATTTACATCTGCAGACACTCCTACCTTCGTTCGGACACGCCACTACAACTAACGTTAACTCCCAATTTTTTCACACCATCACAAGATGCAAAAAAAAATAGACAAAGAAAAACTCCTAAATATAACTTAATTATTGATGTATCCCGACGAACATCTAGGATTTAATAAATTTTTAGGCCAACAGGAAGAAGATGGGCGGAACCAACGCCGAGGGGTTTCGCTCAAGGTGTGAAAAGTCATTTCCCTCTATATTGCTTTAAACACTTATCTTTTCAAATATACCATCTTGATTTTATGTTTTGTTTTTTTAATTTGTTCAATCATTTGCGCTAATTCGTAAGTCGGTTTTAATTTCAATAACATCTGTTGTTATTTTTAGGTGTATGATCACTAAAAGTTCATTCTTAAGTTGTTTGAAAAAATCTGCCACACTATAATTAGGACCTTACAATTTCGAATACAGAAGAAATATTTCTATTTAACTATGATTTATAAACAAGAATAAGGCGTAAATAGTTCTTTCTTGCTAAGAGCAATAAGTTTATTTCCCACTTCTTCTAAAATATTCAAGAAAAAATATAGTTACTATGATTACTAGACATACCAACAGATATACAATTAATTCCTGATCATTAATTCGGATTTAAAAAATTACACTCGATTATAAAACTATACGGAAAAACTTACTACCTTTCGACGATGCGAATTGTATGCAACCGGAGTATATCAGGATGTCTCTCTCCCAAGCGAAGCCTGGCAATTTTGGCTAAGCCTGGCATCTGGTTCATTATGTTATATCGCACTCCATCCTACTAATTCTTTAGTATTTTCTCTAGTAAAGATTTTTCTTTACACAACATAGCTTAGGCCTATATTGTATTCGACCGACTTTAGACGGAGTACTACAGGGATCAATCCTTGCAACCACTATAGTACAGAGTACACATGCGACATTTTTCATAATCCCAACATTCTTATAAAGTCAGATGACAAAGGAATCACAATTTTAACCAAAATCTTACTCAATCATCACTTAAGTTATATTGCATAGAAAATCTGTTAGATGATTGGTGCAGATTTTGGAAAATTTGACGAAGCCATTAAAAGTTCCAACACATTTCATTTACTCTTAGATATAAAAAATGCCCTCCTGTTTGCCTTGACAACTCACCAATTAGGCAAAACCACGTAGAGACATTAAATGTTTAAAAAATAAATAATCACTTCTTTAAATCTCATACCTAAATTATTAAATGTCATTTCCAATAAAAATAAAAACAGAAATTTAGCATTTGCAAGCTAAAGGTACCGGTAGTTGATGCAGATTCCATTGTTTGACTTGTAGGGTCAATGCTTAGGGCGTTTCTAAGTAAATTTGAGATTTAAAACCTACCCCGTAATTGTATCAGATCTTTCAATTGAGGTAGTTAGTGTTTTTTTTTTTAATTTTCCTAAACACCAAATTTGCACCAATAGTGGACACTTGGAAATCACCTCATTGCATTAGTGGTTAACAAACACTAACAACTCTTTGTAGGATTAAAATTTAATTTGTATTATTTGAAAAACATTAATTTTGTTTTTCATTTACACCTGGTAAAATTATTTAGTGAATTTCGACCACATTAGTATACTTTACTATTGCTGTTCCAGTTTTAACCGTAACATTTGAAGCAGTCCCGAAGCCTCATACTCCAGTACCTGATCCGGATCTAATACCATCCGAAAGGTCTAAGGAATAACCAAAGGAATTATAAAGAAGAGTCGAGGGCGAGTTCATCGACAGGAGGCAGACTGCGGTTACCCGACATCTTCCACAATATTGATAACCCAAAGCCACAGAGCAGGCCATCGGGCTCACCTTTACGCACCCGTTTCTTAAAACTTTGTCTTTTATTTCAAAACCATACGGGCCAACTTTCTAAATCCTATAAGTCATCTTTCTATTTTTTTGTTTAAGGCGCTGTATACTTTCATGGGAGGTCATACAATATTGAAGACTCGATAAACTGAAAAAAGAACATATGCTCATTTGTATGACTATTTTAACATCACCATTGTCAATTTAGTTTGATTTGGAAAAAGTTACTTTTTTTTCCCTCAAATGGAAGTAACTATATTGTAAGGAAATGTTCATATATATTATTGGTTGTCTCTGGCATTATCCTTATTTATGAAAAGTTACGAAAACCTTCGTACGTGTTTCCTCAACAATAATAACAGTTAACAAAATAATAACGCGCTTAAAATTAAAGTTAGTAAAAGAAATTTGACCCAATAGCACATCTTGATTCTCTCGCTGGATTCAGTTATTTGGGACTTCAGATCTCTTATCCGGCTCATTTTTAACCTTCGCTTTGTATTGAACTGTAGGTAAACCCTATCCATTTCCTGTATCAGTAAGGTCCATTGTCCCAGCCATTTTAGCTGTCTTATTGTTAAGATAGCTATGCATTTGGCAATTGCACAGAAACCGTTTTCAAACTTCAAAAACAACGATAAATATTTATTTATTGAAGTTTAACAGTGGTGGATATTTCCATTTATCTTATAATTGCTTTAGCCTAAATAGTTCCTAATGATAAAGATGTAGATCTGTTCAACAAACCTACTGTGCATTTTGAATTTTTATAGCAAAGCATAATTATAAAACATTGGTACTCCAATCACCCCTAAGTAATATGGTTACAATTAATATTGCAGTGCAGTCACTCAGCCTCCACTGTCTTTCAATACTACTGTCACTTTATTCAAATCCTGCTTTTCTCACCACAAGTTTGGTTCAGAGTTCTCCGGGCTAAGTGTATATAATGTTGTATGATTGTGTTTAAGATTTATATTTATTCTGTTAACCTTTGTTTATTCTGTTGTCATAGAGATTTAATAGTTTATTTATTCACTAGTCTTCGGATTGTCACTATTTTAAATTATATATTATAAACTATTGTTTTTTTATTATTATTCTATATTTTATCTGTAATTTAATCGTAAAATTATTGTACTTTGTATATAACTAATTGTATTATTTAGTGTAATTGTCAAATTATTTAATTGTATATTGTTTGACTGGTTTTGTTTTGACTTATTTTTGTTTCTTTCGTTTTATGATGTTTATTTTGTTTTATTAATTTTGTCTTTTGTTTTTCTTCATATTTTCTTCTTTTGTGTATGGTACTTCATTTTTTCTATTATTTTTTTTTCATTAAATATTGTTATAATTATAATTTCACTAAGATATTATTTTATAGATTGCATGGCTATTGAAGCATATAACCTGAAAGATTCAACAGGATTACATGAGGGAAAAAGAAATGTTTATTTTAATTTAATTTAACTTTTTTTTAAATTCCTCATACGCTTCTCTACAAAGACTAGTGCCAACAAGCCAGTTTGTTTTAACTTTAATTTTAATTAAATAATATGATTTTTTTTCTATTACATGTATAATTTATTCATATTGTCTGTTGATATGGTATGAAATAATTGTTTTATCTCTATTACTTATTGCCCTTTATTAAGGAAAATTGAAATATTTGACAGTAAAAGAATACATTCTAAGGATAAACGATAAAATTAAAAAAAGTATTATAGCTTTAAAAAAAATACAACATCCTTACCTAATTTAGAATAAAATTAAAATATTTAAAATAAATTCACAATTGTAAATGAAATTTCATGGAAGACCACAATCTTTCTACGATAATAATATCCTATGTCCATTAAAAACGGCACTTTTGTAGAATATGATGATCATATGTAATAGTGATGAAAAATATAATGGTAAATGTAAAAGTAATAGCAAATGATAATTGTAATAACGAAACGAATGGGGACTGTTCTTTAGTTGTGAAAGGAGACAACTAATAGCGGAAATCTGAGGTCGTCACGCGACGCTCAATGAAGATTTAGCCATCCGACATAAAACCCCGGAGATGAATCAAAGGAAAAATTAAAGTCCAACCCTCTCCGCGTACTTATACTCTTTTCTTTCATTTTCTAATTCTCAGCAGGCAAAATTAATCTGGGATGGAAGCCTTCAACGGAAGCCGGTTGGCAAGAAAAAAGAAAGGTGTAGCACAGTAGTAAAGTTTATTCCGTAACGCTTGTAATGAATTTCAGTTTCCAATTTACTTTTTTAACGGAACGAGTGCTTTAAGGCGGTAAAACCTTTGAAGGGGGAAACTCTCTAAGAAATTCAAATTTATCATTTCATATTATTTTATTATTTCTTCTTTTTATTTATATTTTTTCTTCATTTACTCCCTCTTGTCTTTGCTTCTTCCCTTTTGTATACCTGATATTGTCAATCACAATTCGCTAATCCTAAATAGCTCTCCTGGAGAAGAATTGAATGCAGAAATACTTATAAAAGGAAAAGCACCGGTCTTAAGCGATTATACGAAATATTTGCTAATAATGGATTTCAATAAAACATAAGACATCTTGAATCATAAATAAATGATGCACTTGGTCGTAAAATATGGTATCTAATATTTTTTTGTGAATTAAAGTACTTATTTGGTAACACCGGATTCTTGCGGTTGATTTCAAAGGGTGTTGAAAGAGTTTGTTGAATTTTTTTGTTTATATGTAATGCTGGTATCGAATTATAGTAAGTGACTGTTGCTTGAAGGTAAACCATTGTAAGTAACAAACATTTTAACAATGTAAAAGTTTTCATTTTAGCTACTATATTTTACGACCAATTGCCTCAAATTACGAATAACTATGAAAGAAAAAAAAGAACACGCTAAATTTTACTTAGGTGTTAAATTAGTTTTTTTATTTGTAAAAGTTAATGAAAAAAAACATAGTTATATATCAATTACAATAATTTTACCGGTCAAATACTTTTACCAATTAAGACTTTTTTTATTAGTAATTTTGATAATTAAATCCAAAAAGAAATCAATACAATGATTATGTAAAAATATTACAATACATTCACAACCTTTGATCTTTATAATCATTTGAGAAGTTAAAAAAAAAACACTTCTTATGTTTTCTTAATCGTCCAAATAAAAGTTCATTTTATTGTCCCTTAATTTTCAATAAAATCATATTTTATTAAAAGCGAAGGGAAGATAAAACTGGCAATAAAATAAGTAATAGCGAATGTCTTATTTAAAAAAATATTTCTTTGAAAAATATTTGACTAGAACAGATTACCGGGGTCATTAAGTTCGGTTTAATGGCTCCCATTCCGCTCTTTTTCTTTAGGGGTTTTTCCTAACGTCATGCTTGGTCTTGTTTTGTTTCTCTAAAAAAGTGTTTGTATTGAGTAAAGGAATAGGCCAATCGATTTCTGAGACCCAAAAGTGTATATTCTGATTATTGGAGCAAAATCCTACGATGAATTTTCATGATACATTTTATTAATAATTATATATCAATTTAATTATAATAATTTACGATGAGCATATATATATATATATATATATATATATATATATATATATATATATATATATATATTTTTCTCCCTTAAGCAGTTAGTCTTTGAAAGTTCTTAAGCTGAGCGTATTGGGGCAGGTCTCTGGCAAAAGTCAGAAGCGCAGCTGGTTCAATAATTTATTCGTAGATATAGTTCTTAAAAAATATTAATAATATTATAAAAAAAACAAGAAGGTTGATATATGACCATCAGTAAATACTAGAAATCTGCCTAATTTATGCTCTCATGCATCGGAGATATTTGTGATCATTACATGCATTAGGAAACTAGTGTTGCAGATAATTGCTTTTCCACATAGCATCTATTTATTAAACAAATACAGTAATAAGTAATATAAAAAAAGTATTACCTACCACGGATACTGTGTACTAAATTTTTTATTTATAAATTTGGTCATTTCATTAAAGTAATCATTTCCTACCTAGGTTTGAATTGCTCTAACCTTAATTTTAAGAAGGATTTTTTCGTTATTAATAAAATTTGATCTTCATTACTTCACATGGTTTTAATTTAACTTTTGAAGTTGGTTAAATAAAAAAATTCCATAACTCTGATTTTATATAAAATATGTCGAAATATAGTATTTAAAAAATATTTAAATAAATATATATATTATTAAAACGGCAATTTTCAGCAGATAGCAGAGTTGAGATAAAGAGACAAAAGAGAGCCAGAATCACCGATAATCTCATTTTAGTCAAAAATGACAGCTGCAACCTTTTCAAGCCCGTCTTGATGTTTGTTTTTACTCGACTAAGGTGAAGCCATCAGGAGAGTAATGTGTTCAGCTTGACCGTATCTAACGATTTTTTCAGCGAACGGCTCAACCGATTTTTAAGATTGAATGCTCAAATTATTCATTATGATCGGATGAATGTTTTAAACATTTTGATCTCAAAATACTAAAGAACTGTTCCATTAAGTTTGTTCGAAGGCATCCAACGATTTTTTGAGCGAACTGTACGAAAGATTTTAAAGTTTGATGGCTCAAATTACTCAGTGAATTCCCGTGAATGTTTTGAAACATTGAGTTCAAAATACTGAAAAATTATTTCATTGTATCTAAAGTATTTTCGTTTTTTTTTTATGTTTCTTATCTTTATTTATTTTTATTTTTTTCACGACTTCCATTAAAGTTCTATATAGCCATCATCATATCATTTGCAAGTTCTTCATATTATGGTAATATATCAGAAATAGCCAATTCGCGATAAACTAAAAGCGTTACAATGATATTTAATTTTATAAATAATAAGTACACCGACTTCGAAAATAACTTTTATATCTTGCCTATCTATTTAGGCGCATTGGCGGGTAGCTAGTGAGGTTGACACCCATGAATATTGAACCTTTGTGTAGTTGTAGGTTGCCTTCCATTCCACCTTACGGCTCCTTGCAAGTACATTCTATCACGTTTATCTATGCATGTTAAAATATAGAAACCCCTTTGCACCTGAGCAGATAAACATATAGAAAGTAAATTAATATATTTAGTACAGAAGAGTTTTAATTTTCATTGGGGTTTGGAAGGCGCCCGACTACGCCAAGTTTCAATATTCATGGGCGCCAATTTTACTAACAAGCAACCAATGCGCTTAAATAGAAAGTACATTCCATCCCTTATGATAAATTGGGTTGTAAGACATAAAACTTATCTTCGAAGTCGCGGTTTTTATTTTATGTTAAACTAAATTTTATAATGTTCCAGTGATGAGGTTTTATGTTTTATGGCTCAGTGGGAGTGTATTTATGAAGTTTATTTTTTTATTTATTATGATTCCATTAATTCTCGAAAAAAAAAATTGTTGGTAATTATGATTCGTGAAAGATTTCGAACTGAAAATAAAATATCAGTTTTAAAGATATTTATACTATTGTTTGAATAGTTTTATATATATATATATATATATATATATATATATATATATATATATATATATATATATAAAGTTATAAAAATGGAACAAAAAATGCATATTTAATGATAAAATCTTGTGTGAAGACAAAATAAACCATTATTTTAATTTCGAAGCTACGCAGATCAATTAAATTATTTAAACGAGATGCTTTAGCCTGATAACACCTTTAAAATTTATGAGATTGACATTTTAATTGACCAGAAACCATTTCAACATTACAGGACATTAAGTCTGTTAAACTACCACAAAGAAATTAAATTATAAAACATAAACCAGAAATAATTCAAATAGGTAAATAAAGAAAGGAAGATTATTTCCTTTGGGCTCTGGATAACTTTTTTGTCCGCAAATGTATCAGTGTAACAGTGTAAAATGTTTCTGAATCAGATCTCTCATTTAAGTGTTCATAAGAAATTATGATTTATTTTTCTATTAGAACTCTATAAATGCACTCGTTACTTTGAACTGAATTGACAAAAATTCTTCCGTTAAAATCTCTTACTTCACTAATGGTATTCAATTTCTTTATTTCCCATTGTAATATACACAAGAATACATAATGAGCTTACCCAAACATTATTAGGCATTCCTGAGATAGATGTGTAACCTCTATACCAGATCACCATACATACATTTAGGAATACCATTCACCCACGGCTGACCAACCAGTGCAGGGTAAGGATGATTCTGCCACATGATTGGAGATAGGGGGTTACTATGACTACAGAAGGGTTTGGGCGCTTGCGTTGACCAGTGGTCAGTTGGGGGTGTGGTCTTTGGGGACAGCTCACCGGATGGTAAGTTGCGTCTCGACCATTTTATTTAAGCAACATTTGTTTTATTATTTATTATGATCTGATACAGTGAAAGCATTAATTTTAAGACTGGATTGTTTTTCCTGATAGTGCTTAAGTATATCCTTCTTACACAGGAAGTTGCTACAGCGAGCCATTCAGAAAATGCCAATAAAGAATCTAGAGCTCAATGTAAAGTCCGTTATCTATCTATATATATCCAACACACTAATATGAACAATTTCTGTCTGCCTGTCCGAACCCAGCGGAGGGATTTTGCTCAAACCTTTAGGATATGGATTTTATGCCTGAGAAATTGATTGCGTAATCCTTAACCACAAAAAAATCATATATTGTAAAAAAAACAAAAAACAAGCCGGAGGAAAAAAGAGCGCGAATGGGAGCCTATACATCGACAAACGAACCGTAGTAATTCATTCCAGTCAAACTTCATTCAAAGATTGTATAGTAGGTACATAATTGAGAAACATATAACTATTGTGTTTTTTTTATCCACCTAGGGTAATTAAATAAAATGACATTTGAATGTATATAATCCTCTTCAAATATATATATATATATATATATATATATATATATATATATATATATATATATATATATATATATATATGTATGTATGTATTGTCATATTTGAAGAGAATTGAAGAGAGGAAAAATCTGTAGCACGGCAGCTGAACAATTTCGGAATATTACGTTGGTAACGCCAGTAAGAGGATGAGAAAGCGGTTCGCATTAAATAATATTATTAAAATTTAAATCGTGCATTAGCATGAACTGTAATAATTAATGGTTATTTTAATTAATGCGTTCTTTAATTGATAAAAAGAGCTAGACACTTAACGAATAGGAGCTTCACGGATCCTAAGTAAGATCTTACCTCCTCCGAAATGACATTTTTTTTAAAATTTACTTTATAAAATCAATATTTGTGCATGGAATATAAATCGCTCATTTTAAGATAGGGTTGATTCCTTTTGGATTATAATAAAGTAATAAAGTTGACTCCTTACGTTGACTCCTATCAAACAAAGAGCAAAAATTTGGAATTATAAGCCCCCTCTGAACAAAATCCTGGCTAATAATGGGCCATGGGCCTGAACAGAACTGATATTTTCTTTTATTTTGAAGATATATGTAAAATACATTAAAATACTCATGCTGTAAATATTTTTTTAAATGGCTCGGAATAATTATTTGCAACATTAAAAATATATCCAAGATTCACCGATTTAAGCATACTAATATATAACATCCAATGCTTTCAAGAATGCATACACAATTTAACTCCACAGGTTTGATATCCTCAAATTACATTTAGAAATCAAACCGAAATAATTTCCGAATATACATATATCCACATGACCTTCGGTAAATCCTTTATAACGCTACTTTCTTTTCATAACAACGTTTAGAAAAACAATTCATCTGTAACTATGCCGCTACATGCAACCAGTATTAAAAAATAAACCTATACAATTGACATCAATGTCACCAAAATGCGGGTCGAGGTATAACATACTTTTACTCTAAATTAAACAAGATTTTACAAAATATTTTCTGAAAGATATAACTTTAAAAAAAAAAACTGCTCGTATGAGTACAATCTTCCCAGAGAAGTAAAAAGGCTTTAACTCCAAATTACTTTTCAGAATACAGTTTTCTAGTTTACCCGTCTTTATGACATCAGAAAGCCCTAAAATCGACGATTCCGAACAACAATTGAATTTAGGGCTTTCAAATGTCATAATAAGGTGTATTATTTAGTCCAATTCGAGTACAATACAAAATGTATTCAGAAAAATAATTTGTTTTGAGTTTTTGAGTAGTAATCTCAGGCTTAAATTGAAAATCTTATACGATTTAATATTTCTTGGAAATTTGTAGAGCAAAATGGCAGCAAATAGAAATAACAGTCAAATAGATCCAGCAAATCCGTGAAGAAGAAGAGATACGAGACTAAGACCAACAGGCTGTTAACTCAAAATTAGAAAACAAAGTCTTCCTATTAAAAGCATAATTTACTTTACATTTATAAAATTAGAGGAGTTAAAATTCAACAGTCTTGGAGGAAACTTATTCGGTGGATGTTATTTATTAAGTCAAAGAGTTTCAAATAATTTCCAAGTATGTTACAAACATCATAGATACATCCTTAATAAGAAAGAAACCTATGATTTAAACTACAGTGGAAAACATCAGAGACTGCTGCGGTTGGATGTTTCTAGGATTTAGAGCTTCTTTGGTTCTTTGTCGGCGAGAGATTCCATGCCGATTTTTTATTCACTAAGGGGAATTCCCGGTCCGTGCCAGTGGACATGGAGAATAGGAATGGGTCTGCATTCAGAAAACTCAGCCATTCACCCTATTGATGGGACATTTTTTTTTCATCCTTCGGGTACCGCTCTGGCTCGGTCAGCCTCAAGAGCCTAGATCAATTAAAAAACGTTTACGAAGGAAGATCCCTTTCGCAATGAGATGCTGCGTAAAAAAACAATGCGTACCGTCCGCGAGGGGGAAAAAAATTTACAAACAAAAAAATATTTGCCCCAGAGACAAGAGGAGAGGAGTTTCGGCTTTGTTTGTCGGGACTCACCCCGAAGAGTCTGGAACACGAGGGAGATACTTCGGGGGAAACAGGAAAAAAAAATACAATTCGTTTACCGTTATATAGTTTATTCTCTACTCCAAAACGAGGAATTGTAAAATTACTTTTTGTGTCAAATTTTATTTATCTTTTTATTTAGAAAGTGATACTGCTCATCTCTTCAGACTATCGCTTATAAACTGGTCTCTGATCAAATGTAATAACACTGATTACTTATTTTTTTCTAAATGTATTACATCTTCCACCAGATGAGCGATAGAAGTAATTTAAATGAGAACACAAATAATATTGTTTTGTAATATAAACTATCGTCTTCGATTCGGTACTCCAATGAAAAAGACTTGCTACCATTTTCCTAATTATTGCCCTATGAAGTTACTCTTTGTCAGTAATACAGTCATTAAATACACTTAATTAAAAAAAATAGTTCATCTGAAAATCATATATGTTTAATCCTTAAATTTTAAAGTAATTATAATAATGATTTACAAGATATGTTAAGTTGAACTTCTTTATTATTATTATAAAGACTTGAAAGTAATATTTGTATGTACAAACAAATACAATGTAGAGAGATTATACAATATAAAGAGATAAATTATACAATATATTCTCATAAAAAACGAGAATCGTATTTATTAATTATTTAACATTTCATATTTATTACCTAATTATTTTGGATTGATAATTATTTTTTTGTTGTGGATCAGTCATGAATAGTGAACGAATAACTTTATATTCTGAACAATCAACAGATTGTGACGGCCAGCGTTTTGGCCCAACCTTGTTGGTCATCCATAATTGACTTATTTCTTATAGCCAACCACTATTACTATTTACTTTCAAGTTAAGTTCATATGCTGTTCTAGAACTATAGAGGGCCCACATGATTCAGTCGAAACGCCGGCTGTCATAATAGACAAAACAGGAAATAATTGTTTTGTTTTATATATCCAGTTCCAGAAGATAAGAGACTCCAGCGCTCTGTGTTCCCACAGAGCGGCTGTCCGTTACTGTCCAGGAGCACGAAGCTTAGGAGTTATATTTACGACAGTATTAGCTGAGGATATAGACAATAGGATCTCCAGGGTACCCACCTTTGGTATGCTAAGCACACCTGACGTCGTTGGTCCCCTAGCCCGAGGGGTGAGGATGAAAACCTCTGGGGTCGGCTTTGTTCAACCCTTTGGGGTGCGCGGTTTTTTACATCGGTACCCACGGCTGTCAGGTAGCCAATAGATAAAGAAAAAAAATTACAGTGTGCATACTAATGGACACTTTTTGTCAATGCCCCAGGGGTGAGGGCCCCACACCAGATCACTAATTCAATTAATACCAGGTGACCCCCTGCCTGTCGGCTACCGGTCTTTTGTGCATTTATTTATTTATACATACATACATTATACAAATATATATATATATATATATATATATATATATATATATATATATATATATAATGTTTATAACAACTATTATATCTATATAATGTTTATAACTAAAGTAATACGAAAACAATCATATTTATTCCACCTTGCGATTTCATGATATTCTATGTATATATGATGTATATTAATTACAAAATAGCGTCGTAACTCATTTTTATTTTGTTTAAATTTAGCACGTTATGTGATAAGGATTAATCCTGCCAGCAGTATTCGCTAAAAATTCATAAACTGTAAAAATGTGCTAAGGAGATTTATCAAATCATAAATATTATTAAGCAATAAATAAACCTAAGCAATACATTTAAAGCGCGGCTACACCGAATACGGACACGGACTGGAGTCCGCTATCGGGCCCGTTTTGTGTATTTAATTTGTGGCGGTGCACAGTGTCACGAGCTTAAAAAAATTAAGTACGAAAAAAATTTATTTGAGGGGTGAGATAAAAAATTCTTTATTCTTTAAATAATATTATTCTTTTGAATAAAAATAAAACATCATAATTTCAAAATAAAAACCAATGTTTAAAGGCAAGCATTAAATTGAAATGTTGATTCAAATAGCGAAGATAAAAACGGGTACGGTTTGTAAATATTTAAGCGGGGAAAATTCTACACAAGCATGTTACATTTGTGAAGCTACTCCTAAGCTTATGAATAAAGATTTGGTTGATAATATTCCACCTAAAATAAATGTTATAAATATGGCCTTTCTACTCAACATTGTTGAATAAGAACTTTGGAATGCTTACTTCACATCGCTTATAGACTTCCACTACAAACGTGGCAAGTCAGAGGAGAAGATGTAAAAAAAATTTTCGAGGAAAATAATGAGATAATTTAGATTGCATTGTAAGAGAAAATGGGATTATTAATCGATATGCCAAAACCTGAATTTGGTTCTACTAAGGACGATAATACCCCAAGAAGATTTTTGAAAATCAACAAATGGCAAATTAATTAATATCCCAAAATTTACTGAATCAATTTGTGAAACTACCGATTTATGTTTGAGGCATTATTGTTGCTATTGCATGCCAGTCTTATTGCATTAATTATTATTACAAAGACCTGACATTATTTTTTATTTTTTATTAAACCTATGAGACAGTGGTCAAAAGAAGCATTAGAAGGCCGGCGCAAGGATGTAATATATTTCATGGAACACCACAGAAGAAAAACTTCTCTTATTGATTCCAATATTGATTTAATGAAAATGCTTCTTTCATCAAATCCCTATTTATCAACTATTAGGAAAGTGAGTATTGAAAAACATAATAAAATTGATCAAGAAAATGTTTTAAATTACTTAATTTTAGAATATGATAATGACGATATTTATTTGCAATCAAGTGATTCCGAGAAAGATTTTTTTTTTTACTTTTCAGTATGTATTTCTTGTAAGTTTCTAAAATATTCTTTTTAAGATTCTATATAACCTTATGTAAGTTTATATAATAATAAATGGTTATTCCTAACATGTTTGTGTCTTTAATGACTTTAAAAAAATAATAAACTTAGCAAAGGCAAAAATAGGAATTTTTATTGTGCATAAATACCTGCAATATTACGTAATAAGTAAATATAAACACAATCCAGTATTTTTTTTTTCTTCACAATATTAATAAACAATATAAATTATTGAGTAAATCAGAATTCTTTATTGAATTTTTATTATTTATTTATTTTTATTAATTCTTTATCCTCCACTTTTGACTGTGTAACTTAGGTATTTTCGGAATTATACACCCGTTTACACGAGAACAGAATTTATAAAATATATGCAATATACGAGTATAATATCCCACAGATATTCTGAAATCAATGCTTTTTACACATCGAAATTCATTTACAAATGCATTGTTCTTAGTTGAAAAAAGAAGGAATAGATTCTTTATTTTAATTACCAATTTCATAAATATAATATAAAATAACTCAAATTAATATTCTTTGATTTTAAATATATTTAAGAAGCTGTAATGGCCGAATATGTTAATGCATTCTTGAGGCAGAAGCGGTACTGGTTCGAGTCCAGGTTAACTTCAATTTCCTAGCAGTCCCATGAAATAAAATCTGGACCTTCACACTCTGTCTAGAATAGGTTGGGATCTGTTGGATAACCCGTTCTCCTTACCTTGGTTGGAGTACATAAACTACAGGCAACAAATATATTATAAATTATTCTGACCATATGAGAAATCCCCTCACATTTTTTTTTTTTTTTGTTTTATAACAATTATTCGAGTACAACGCTATATCATGAAATAAGAGTTTTCATTTTGTCTACATCATAGTAACTTACTGGCTCTACTTTCCTATTTATTATTTTATAAATACATAATGTTTCATACGAACTATCTTTTTCATCTCACTATTTTTATAATTGTTATTAAGTATGAAACCTTTTAGCAAAGAAAGTTGAGAACATTCATGTAATATTTTTATTCATTTTTTATTTCACAATACATTATTAAATATTTAAAAAAAACAAATGAGATATTAAATTGTAAATAAAACTAAATTGACTTTTAATTAAAATCACTCATATAAAAATTATATATTTTATTGTAGTTTGCCTACTTATGTATAAATGAATCTCAAATAAGCTTAAATGAAAGTAAAAATATTTTTTTTATTTTTTTTTTCTTGAGGAACAATGAAGAATTATTCAATGGCGTTCATATTGCATTCTTTAAATGTAAAACTAACTCTTATTATTAAAGTTTAATTTCAACTATCTTTCATGATGTCTTCTATCGCTACATATCACAGTATACTAATATATCCTCGAAAAGTCAACATTTTTCGCGTAAACTTCTTCGCGAAGTATCCTATCCTCATAATTAACCTGACTAGCCAAGAAATAAGAAAAATCAGTGACGTTAGATCGTCAGCACGTCTTCCTTTCGAACCGTTGCCTTTCAATCTTAATGCAACGAGTCAATTATTATTCGACGGAATCGTTGAGGATATAAATTCAAAATTTATCGTGAACCTTTCATCGCGTTTTTAGTCATTATTTTTTATTTTTAATTCATAAAGTCTACTTCACTCTTTCGTGAAGTTTGAGACAAAAAGAACTATATAAAAAAAAATCGTCAGTTATGATTGGCTCTGACAACTAAATATGAATTAGCAAACCATTGCGTTGGAATACATCAAATCTCAGTTCCTAGGATATGAAACTGAGGCAAGAAAAACAAACCGTAAAGATGTTTTTATTCAAAATAACTTCTGTTAGCTTCAATACATTTCTAGCAACGCCTTGAGCGAAGGTTTTTTTCCCTTGTTCGATGAAACGTTTTGACCATGAATATATAAACTCGAGAAATTGAAATTTTACCTCGTTTTCATTTTGGAATATTTTTTTATTTTAAAAACGCGTCAAGCTCTCTAAAAAGACGGTAGTAAGTTATAGTAGATACATTTTCAGATGACGTAGTGTAATCTGGTTGTAAATAAACTTTTAAAAAAATTACTTCTTATAAGATTTGTGAAGTGAATCTTCCATGTATTTTATTATATATCATTCATTGTTAAAATATAATGTAAGGCTTCGGGACAAATGCCCCATCTTCAACTCATTGTATTGTATCTAAATATAAAAATATATCTATATCTATAAATCTTAACAATTATTCTGTTATTAAACTATAACTAATTATTCTGTTATAAAAACAAATATATACGTAAAAATATATAAAAATATTACGTGATCTAAAAATTGAAGTTTTACCACATCCACTATATTCACTTCACTTGTCCCCGGATGAATACCATTTTTTTCAGAACGCTTTTATAAAATATTCCAAAGCTAGGTAAAATTTTCATATCTCGATTTTATTGAAGCCAAAAAGTTTCTTTGAACAAGGGACAAATGCCTAAGAGACGTATATTGAAGCTAACGGAAATTATATCGTATAAAAATAATATCGTTAATGTTTCTTTCATTTGTCTCATACCCTAGAAGTTTCTATATTAAATATTATCTATAAGAAATATAGATAGCTCTATATTATTAAGTATCTATATGAAATATTAGTTAATATTTCATATGCTCCAACCCAATGTTTTTATAATGGAAGGTAAATCATATTATAACTAATATTTTATAATTATATGACGTATTATAAACGTTATAATAAGCTGATAACCAGAATACGGATTTGTATGCAGTAAAATCCCACAGAATATGCCATTTAATTTTCAACATAAAACCTTAAAATTTGATGTAACAAAAACATTAAATATGCAGAAAAAAATCTCCAAATAAGCAATAATATAGCTAAAATATTCAAATACGCAAATTTGCCTACGAAAAGTTCTGAAATAAACAGAAATTGAGGGAGGGATTAACAATTAAACCATGTTAATGTTAGTATTAATGTTTTCATAAACCAAAATATGAAAATAAAACATTTGGTATGTTGATACTTTACTTACTTTACTTTTTAGAAAGTAATCCTGAAGATGGAGGAACAACCCCGAAACGTGGATATAGTTGTGGATAAGTGGAATGTAAATATAATATAAGAATAATAAAATTTATGGAATGTCACTATTGCGTCACTGTTGTGTCACACACACACTTCCTGTTGTTCCTGTTAAATATCACACTCAATTTCAATGTATGCTTATTGCTTACTTTTCTTACACGCAACCATATTTGTATATATATATATATATATATATATATATATATATATATATATATATATATATATATATTAAAAAATATACAAATATGATTGCGTGTAAGAAAAGTAAGCATTAAGCATACATTGAAACTGAGTGTGATATTTAACAGGAACAACAGGAAGTAATGGAAAGCCGGGAAACAAAAGAAATTCATAATCGCAGAAGTCAATTATTGAAGGTAACGTTATTTCGCTGATTTGTGTTTTTTTCATTGGAAATGAACCTAGGATTGTAATCTGGAGTTTCATCTTCTATTTTAATTTTTTATTATAAATTATTTTTTTAACTTTGATTTTTTTAAACTTTTAATCATACAATTACATGCATTTTCGTGAAATATGCAGAATAAAATTTGCCTTATTGCATCTGAGTACACTGATTCGTATATAAATTCGTTCAACTATTTATAAAATTCAATTGCAAGAAAACCCGGACTCTGCTAATAATACAACGTTTATGCAGTAATGATTGTTTGTTCTAATGTTGCGCATATCAGCTTGCGCTGTCAGCCAGCAGCTAGTTGGAGGCGAATGAATAAAAAAAATAAAAATACATATTATAAATCGGCGCTAAACGATAGGGGATTATATTGTCAGTCATTAAACGCTTATTAATGGATTAGTTTTGTGATTGTGGTGATAGGGCAACAATAGACATAAAAAAATCTCCCACCCCACAGTCATCAACCGCCGTCGCTTTTTTGATAGTTTTTTTTTCCACCGCTGCATCATCCCCTCTCGGTCGGCCCAATCAGCCACCGGCCTTGTTTCTGTTACTTTGTTTGGATACACTTTTTTATAAATGGCTCGTAATATATCAACCGGTGAACTATTGTTTCAAATAAAAAACAGAACAAAACAGAAAAACTAAACCAGTATTTGAAAAATAAAAAAATAATAAACCGGTTCTGTTGCTACATGCATATAAAAACAGTTATGAAAAATTGACAACCGACAGAGCGGGTCATTATCCCAGTGGAAGACAATCAAGCGAAATAAATATATTCAAATTAGAAAAAACTGCTGTCGCTGACAGGATACCAAATCGACACCATTTGCATTTTAAATGTTGAAATTACACTTTGTTCTTCTCTTCCGCAGCCTGTTCGCACTCTATTGTTTCCCGGACATGGTGAAAAAAAGAACTGTTACACAGCTGCGTACCATCCAAACATTATGTGGCCTATAACTGATTGGTTACACAAATAATCTAATTAAAAACGAATTTTCACACTTTTGATCAGTTTAAAAAAATTTCAAGTTAGTTTACAAATCCTTCCGTTTTACTTTCCCTTACCTAAATACGAAGTATATAGAAAGGGGAAGTATTGCGATCGTGAAAATTTTCGAATTAGAGTTTACGACGGAACTACACGTTTTAAGGTGAGTCCAAATGACCAAGTCTCGCAAAATGGTCTGTGTGTCTGTGTGTTCGTGTGTCTGTGTGTCTGTGTGTATGTGACCAGCCTAGCTCAAAAACGAAAAGTCGTACGATACTCAAATTACGTATTCAAGGTAGGCATATGCCTGTGATGTTACAGCTACTTTTTGGTCAAAATCGACTTACCGGAATTGGCACTTTATTTAATCGATTTTACACTTTTTTACATTTTTCTCGAAAACGGCTCTAACGATTTTGATGAATCTTGCCTAAATTATTCTTCATATAGGCCTTTAACTTTTCATTTATGTAGTAAATCACCGAGGAATTGCAGGGAAAAAAGTTATGATGAAAATTATATTTTATTTGCGCATAGCATAAAAAGTATGCATTTTACGGTAAATTATGTGTAGAATTATATGAAAGGTAATTAAATTATCTAAAAGGCAATAAAAGAATAATGAAAATCGGATCAGTATTAGCAAAGATACAGCGCATCGGACTAACCGGAAATAGCTATTATATCATGGATTTTACCCTTTTTTCAATTTTCTCGAAAACGGCTTTAATGATTTTGATGAAACTTGCCTAAATTATTCTTCATAAAGGCCTTTAACTTTTCATTTATTTAATAAATCACAGAGGAATTCCAGGGAAAAAATTATGATGAAAAGAATATTTTATTAGCGCATAGCTTAAAAAGTATGCATTTTACGGTAAATTATGTGTAGAATTGTATGAAAGGTAATTAGATTATCTAAAAAATAATAAAAGAATCATCAAAATCGGACCAGTATTAGCAAAGATACAGTGTATTTTATGAGGAGCACAAGACCCTAGATGGATAACCAAGCGAAGCCGAAAGGTGATGGATGCGACCGAACCTCCTCCCACCGATCCGCCAATCTGTTGTAAACAATACGCTCTGTAATAAAGTAATTTAAGAATACAAAAGCGGAAATTAACTTAATAATTTCTACTTTCACATTATTTAGTGGAAAGAAAATGTTTGCATGGAAACTAAACCAGAAACTTTAAAAATCTATTTGCATCTTGACAAAGCTAAAATATATAGGTAGTGTATAGAATTGTTGTACTAAAATTGTTTAAAAAACTATTTTATTGTACTTAAGTAGGAGAAGAAGTGAATGCTGCTGAGTTTATTTCAAGTATTGTGAACTCTTTAAAATTATATTAAAAAGATAATTATTATAGGACGGTAAGGGAAAGTTGTGTGATGCGCACACCGCACCAGATTTTTTTAACTACAGTTGCAATAATTTTTATTATGTGCTTTTCCTTAAACAAATAAGAAATGCAAATAATAATTTAAATCTTCAGTATCTTTCATTGCAATGTTGTAGTCAATATTTTGAAAATTTCGAAATATTACTAATTTATATCAAATCTGTTTGGAACCTAAATATCTGGCTTTATTGGAGACCCAGGAATTTTTTTATCGAATTTCATAGTTAGTATATGTTGGGTGGATGGATGAATTGAAACCATTGGATGTTAAATTTTCTTTGAATTAAGAAAAAAAATGTCTTCGGAAATATTCAAAAAATGCGTCAACCAAAAATGGAAAAAAATATCAATTATAACAGTTATGATATGTAAAATCTGACTGAAAAATTATATGAAATTAATGTTGAGGAAATGACGTTATAAAAATACTTATACGCATTAAAAAATAATGGATGAAACAGGATATATTTTCTTCAAAATATGTTGGTGGGAAATCCAATTAAAAAATTGTATTTTGCCTACTTACCAACAAAAACTTTATATTTTTGCAAAAGTTTCTCATGTTAATGCGTCATATGCTGTCTATATTTCTGCCCTAAAAGGGTTTTTTCAAAAATTTGCCACTAAAAGGTAAGTTATAAGGTATGCAATAGCGTAATGATGAGTCCGCATCAAACACATCGGTGATTACGCATTCATCTCCTTTTATTATATACAAAACTACTGGAACTTTTGTTGAAGCTCATTATATAATTATAAAATGTCAATTTATGTGCAGAACGAATAATGCTAATAACATAAATATGTAGAAACAACTAAAGATGGAAAATGTTCGGTATATTATCGATCATTTAAGTATAATTTTTTTTTTTTAAATAATCCAAAATAATTTTTTTCCGATTAGATAATTAGGGATACCATTCTGATTATTGATCGAAATAAAGATAATTTGGTTCAGACAATTTAATAAACTTCACCAAACTCGAATTAATTTTTTTTTTCGTATTAGATCAGATCTACCGATATTTTTTTTTTTTTTTTAATCAAAATTAATAATACTAATGCTTAAATGAAATTTAAATAAATAAAATATATTAATTATTCCAGACACCATAATTAGTGTATAAATTACAGTGATAAATTATGGAAGAATGGCTTACTATATGAAAACAAAGAAAATATTTACACAAACAATATTTCCATTGTAAAAAATATATGTATGTATATAATATTAGACTTAAAAATAATAAAATTCTTACATAAATTAGCAAGTAAAACTACTCTTGGAAGTAAGTAGATATGAATATATAGCTGTTGCATTATTAAAATAGTGAACAACTGAAATATCGGTACCATCTAGGACTGAATACGACAAATATGAAGTACTTTATAATTTTACTTTACAAATTTGCGTATCTGCTGCTTATTGGTATCTGTGAGAAAATATCAGTTTGATACATACCAATCTATTCCTGTTTTAAATATAATTCAATTCTTTAGCATGAGGAAAATTATCCTGCGACTCCTTTCATTATGACCAGAATTCGGATTTTTATGCAATATACCGGCAGAATATACTAATAAACTAAATAAAATATACTAATAATATTCAATAAAAAAACCGTAAAGTATGCAATATGAAACCACAAAACATGCAACTAAAATTTTCCAAATATGTAACAAGGCAGTTTAATAAAACAAAATAAAAAATAAATAAAATTAAATGTTCTAATGCAATAATACGCCAACAAAAAGTTCTGGACTATATATTGGAATAAAGAATTATATAGAAATAAATTGGAGGAACGATTAAAAATTAAATCAATATATCAACATATGAAAAAATTTAAAACATTATGTGACAAACATAACTAATTTTTTTTTTGTTGCTAATTTTTTTATTCACACCTGTCGATGACTGTGATGAGTCAACCAGTGAATGTGCTAGCGAAGAACATGTTATCGTTGCATGAAAGGTATGATAAAGAATAGTACCCAGCGGCACCTCTTCCTGTCTTGATTATCGAATATAGTTATGCTAGGAGATCCCTCATCCAACTCCTCTTCATCCTTTTGCGAGTGTTGACTGGCTTTTTAGTTGCCGTCAGGTCTTGTATGAGTGTGATAGGATGACGGTGCAATTATGGTCTGATAGGATTGGCATATTGAGGTCTGATGTAAGGTAATTTTGTAGATGCACTAAGGGGCTTTGGTGATAGTCCTAAACGTTTTAGACTGAAAAATTTACGTTTTTGTATGTGTGTTTTTTTTTGCTGTCCTGTGTATTTCTGTGAAGCATAAGTCCAGATGGGCTTGAGTAAGTAAGTGTAAGTGTTCAATTTATGTATAAGTTTCAAATTTGAACGTCTGAAAAGAAGTGAATATAAGAGTTTTAGTCTTTGGTTTAGCGTTTTTTATGTGTTCTTGATGTGTAGGCCCCAACCCATTCTTCTATCAAATTTCAGATCGAGTATCGAATTTTATCTGTCTGTGGAATTACGACATTTTCAAGGTATATGGGTATAGGGAGGGCAGGTTTCTTGTCGAAGAGTAAAAGTGATATGTTGAGATTTGTTGACATCCGCATGATGGTATAGAAGGATCAATCCCTAATTATGTTGAGATTTGTCTTGGTTAATTCGAATTTTCCGAAGTTTGCACCAATCATGAAGTTTCGTTAGAAAATGTTGTGAAGTCTGCGTGAGGCTAGTGTTGGATTTTGATGTTTTGTTAAAATTTTTGTATCGTCTTTATACGCTGTCAGAGTTTCGATGCTGTTTGGAATATCGTGTGTATATAAGATGTAGAGCAGCGGAGCTAGTACTGATCCCTGAGATACTCCTGCTAAGGTCGGTCTTATGGTAGAAAGTTCTCAGAAAAATCAGAAAGAAAGGATTGAAGAATAAGATAATAGGTAGGAGGAGTTATTGTCTTAAGTTTGAAGAGAAGCCCCTAATGCCAGACTCTATCGAACGCTTGAGCAACAAGAAGTCTTTTGTAGAGTAGTTTCTCAAAAAGTTTGAAACATATTGGGAGCTGGCTGATTGGCCTGTATGATGATGGAGTAGCTGTGTCTTTGTTAGGTTTGGTGAATCATGGTAATGTGTGAGTATTTCCATCATAGAGAGAATTTGGTCGTTCCGAGTATTGCATTGCAAATAGGCGTTGGTTACGCTATAGCCTTCCTGAACACTTTCAGCAACACTTGGGCATTTATCAGGTCATGACCAGGGACTTTCTTCTTAGGTAACTGCCTGATTTGCTCGGCAACTAAGGAGTGAAGTAAGGAGGAGGTGATGATAGTTGTAGTGGAATCTCTAAAGTGTATATGTATGTATATGTATTCGAGTATATGTGTTTCGTGTTCAGAATTAGTGAAGTCAATATGTGATGTAAAAACAGAAGAATGGTGATTTTCAGATAGCTCAGATTTTCAACGTCTGACATGGCCCAGGAACCATCTTCATTACGGATATGTGCTGACTCAACACTATGTTTTACAAGTTTCTTGGTGTGCCTCCATAAGCTACCATCGTCAGTCGCAAGATTTCTGATATAATTGTCGTAAATTGTGTTTTTGAAACTTTGAATTTGTCGTTTGAGTTCATTGTTAAGTCTATTAAAAGTCCGTTTGTCAGATGGAACTCGGTCAGTTTGCGAGCCCTTCTCTTAGCTCTGATCAAATCTCATACGCACTGGGGATAGTTTGGAAGTTGCCCAATTCTTCTGTACCTGGACACAGAAGATGACATGCAGACATCCTGCTGTATACTACTGGTAAACTTTTCAACGGCTTCCTCTTCCTCGGCTCTTCCTCAGCCAACATTGGAATAGAGAACGTTGAATTTAAGCAATTTCTATAAGCGTCCAATCAATAATGCCTTCTACAAGAGATGTTTTTTTAGGGCAAGATAAAGATTATAAAATAATACTAAATTGGGAAGAGAATGATCTGAGCAAAGATCGGAACTCATATTTACAGTATGGGGTACGGTCCTAAGTCCTTTAGTTATGAAAAAATGAAGTAAGTCTAGTCTTTTCCATCTTGAAGTTGGCCAATAAATAGATGTTCCAGGCGAGATAGTGTATATTGAGAGCTCATGGATGGCAGACCTCAGGTTTCATCCTCTTGGAGTGCACGGTCGTGATCCCCAAAGCACCTCCTGCAATAAAACATCTTCCAATGCGTTTGAAGAAATTTGCAAAACATAGCGCATGTCAGAACGTACCTCAGAATTGCAGTACACTGCAGCGAAGGTAATGGGTGTGATGTTGGGTGTACAATGTGAGGGCTGTGGATTGTATATCTGGTGTAATGGGTAAACGTAAAAGGTTGTGCTGTAGTGATGTTTTAATTAATATTAAAATATGCCGTGTGAAGTATTATCTGTGTGATCAGTTCTGTATATTGTGTAGCCGGGGATATAAAATTTGGAATGTGGAGTCAAGTGTGTTTCAGTTATTAGAGCAATAGCAGTCCGTTTGTCATGTAAGCAAATGTCGAGATCAGTCCTATATTGATTAATACCATTTGCGTTCCAAAGAAGAACGAACATGGAGACCACAGTCAATTGATTATTGGCCATATCCATACCATATGAGTAACCTCTGAAAGTTGTTGAAGGAGACTGAAAAGGAGCTGGATGAGATTTTTTAGGCCACTAACTAGATTGAACAGCTGAGGTGGTGATGGATGGATAATTCTGAAGGGATTGGCAGGATAATGCCCTTTCTCATTCCCGATAACTCCAGTTGCTGATGAAATACTCGTGCTCCAGTGGTAGCTGCTCGTCGAGGCTGCTTCGGATACTGTGGGAGACTGCTGAGGTTGGGAAAGCGCTGAGGTTGAAGACACATGTTGTTGATAATAGTATTAAACTGCAAACAAAATATGTTAAAATAGAAAAAAATCTAGGAATGAAAAGTTCAAAACACTATTCAATTTTCGTCTTGCTTTCTGTGGGTTAGCACCATTGACAAAATAAGAATATACACGAGTTGAATTAAAATACACAAGATGAAATTTGTGCTACATTGTTGTTAGTTAATTTTTCTCAAAACCGCACTAGAAACGGGGCACAAAAAAAAAATCAAACCTTGTTGTGTATTTTACTAGTTTTTACGAAGTTTTGCGCATGCTCAAGACTTTAGAAGATGATTATAAATACAAGTCTGTAGGGAATTTTATACTCTACAAAATTTATCTGCGATACTTTGGCCGATGGGGAAGGAGATATATCGGGGGAAAACGATATATCCGCGATTCTGGTTAGTTTTTCAAGAGGGCGCGTTGCCATCTTGGCATATATATCAGGCGCTCGTACATACATACATCAGGCGCTCCAAGGCCGAAAACTGGGATTTTATTTCAGTGGAACAGTTCATAGAACATATTAAAAATTGGAAAAATCACAATAATTACGATCGCAGATCACTAAATGCACTGACCTACTTTCAGGGTCAAGATACGTAGCAGTTCCCCTAAAAATATCAACTAATCTCAAATTGAAATTTGAACTTCAAAAAATCCTATTTCGTTGCGCTAATTATGCAATTTTAACCACTGTGCGCCGTCGCTCGCTCGCGGACAGCTTCTCCAATTTAGACATGGTGGTTGGAGATGTTTTGTTATTATCGGTTGTATAAAAAAATCCATGACGAATCCTATTCGTTTTGAGGGACTATAAAATTTAATAACTATATCCACCCGATCATGATTCAGAGATGAGAGGCATGGTAGCTGTTAAGCAGCCAATTTAATATTACAATCCTTGGACCGTTTTACTGCTTGGCGGTGAATTATCCGAAACCAAACCAGCGAGGACAGGGATTGCTAGCCACCGATTGCTTACTGCAATCATGTCATCTTGCAGCCGACGTTACCCTGTGTAAGTAGTCTCATCAGGCAATGTGAATGATCAGAACATAGCACTACGACGAATAGCTTTAAAATAGTTCGTAATTTCTTATTCCTGCCAATACGTAGCATGTGATAATTGTCAGTTCTGTTTCTGAAGGAAACAAGTAACATATAAACGACACTATAAACATTTATTTAAGTTTGTTAACTATGTTGATGCAAGGCTTTCTATAATTATATATATGAAAAATCAAAATGACACTTTTAAAAATAATACATAATAAAAATCTTCTGTATGTACAAAAAGTACTTCAATTTAAAATAACTATTTGAAGTTGACCAAAGTTTGAAATACAAAAAACCTCTTTGGCATTCAATCGTTTCCGTTCTCCTTGTATAGCAAGATACAATGGCGGGAAGTCACCCTTGTACACTTATACTTGCAGTACCCTTCATTTATTTTTATTTTCAGGCTGTATGATATACTCCATTAATGATAAAGGTATGCCTATGATAAGTATTCAATATTAGGTACATATCCAAAAGATCGATATTTTCAAAACAAATAAATAAAAGTTAAGAAAATAAAGTTGTAAATAATAAATGAAATCCCGGAACGAAAAAAATTAATGAATTAAATAAAAACGATTATACATTACTTAAGATAGTAATTTAACATAGTAAAACAATTCTGTCTTAAATAGATAAAACAAATTTCGTTCCGTCTCCGACCAATCTCATTTTTGAGAAATATACTTTTTATAGCATTTCCAAGTCAATTGTAACCTTTTCCAAATCAATTGTAATCTTTTCCAAATCAATTGTAACTTTTTCCATTTTAATTATAACCTTTTCCATTTCAATTGTAATCTATTCCAATTCAAATGTAAATGGACTTTAACTAACTCATACATAATCCTTTATTTCTGTTTTTATTAAAAAATAATTATATTAATTTCAATAACGACTTTAATTATGTAATTTTGGTATATTCTTCCAACATTTTTTTCGTTTATGAGATAATTGGTGTTAAGTCCTACTTTAAATTAGTTATTAAAAGTTTAATTCTTAATGAAAAAATATTGTTTGTGTTTTTTTTTTAATAATTTTCATTAAAAAATATTTGTCGAAAATGATTAGTTTTATTTTAATGGTTTCATTAATTTAATTATGACAACAGATATTATAATTTCAATCACGACGTATAATATAAACCTGTGGCTGCTGTAAGTGGGGAGTTAAGTCAAAGGCGGCCCGAAGAGATTGTAAGTTAAACAGATTAATGGATAGGCGTGATGGGATTCGGAACCGACTGGTTAGCTGACCCGGGGTCGGATATCGCCAATAACAGGTTCCATTAACAAGTTCCAATTAACAGCTCTGTCACTGTTAGCTGACCCGGGGTCGGATATCGCCAATAACAGTTCCAATTAACAGCTCTGTCACTGTGAGAACAATATACTCCCCTAAGGAGGAAGTAGCAGTTTGGACTTCCTGTCCGGGCACAATTAGCCCCATCATCAGTCCGCGTTATAATTGTCTCCTCTCTATCTCCACAAGCTCTTTTTCTCAGGGTGGTTTTTCTCTTCCTGGGGACTTTTCGTCGCGCACCTTCCGGCCGTTTAAGGCTACTTTGTGGAAGTGCCATGACCGCCGGAGAAGCAAGAGCTAAAAAAAAACTCGTTAGGAGGCAGGATGGTTTAAAGAGTTTTCTTCAACCTTGATGGTGCCAAAGCTAATGTTAACGGCACAAGCGTATGAGCACGTTCCGCTCTTTAACAATACAAGTCACAACTGGAAAATAATTTCTTACCTTAATAAACAAAGTACATTTGAAGAAAGATACATTTTTTAAGGATTCCCAGAATAGATTGTTATTCGGGATTCAAAACAATTATATTTCTGTAGTCTGGGTAACTTTTACTGTAATCTCAAAATTGCATAAGTGCGAACTATAGAACAGCCACTTCATCAGCCTAATAAAGACCAACCAGATAATACATACCAACATTCAGAAACGTTCAGCATATTCTAATATTGTTTTTCGATGAACATTTATAATGAAGAACTGAATTGTTGTTCAGTATAAGTTAAAATGTTTAACTTATACTTAAATTAAACTTTCTCATATTGGTCAGCCTATTTATGCTACCGTTGATGAAGGATGAACTATCACTAGTCTGCATTAATATGATTTCAGAGTTTTGAGGGTTGATGATCCCTGATTTGGTGAAACATTGATCTCTTAGTAATTAAATGCTATTTGAGAAATCGTAGCCTTTGTTTAGAACCGTTTAATAACAGCCTAATGATAATATTTGTGAGAAAGCACTTAGGGAATATTACGGAAGCATGTCTATCAGGGACGGTCAGGAAGTGCCTCTTTCCCTCTTCAATGATTTGGAAACCCAAATAGTTGGGAAAAATGAAATTTGAAAGACTAATTCAAACTGCGCAATAAGTAGTGAAACATTTTCCTCAAAAAGTTACTAAAATTTTAAAATATAAAACCGAGACCAATATCTTTTAAGTTAAAAAAATTGGGATGTTGTCGATACGATGTTGTATTTGAACAGAAAAAAAAAAATTAATGATCCGATCAAAATTATTAGGAAATTTTAGATTGTGCTCCCCTCACCCCATTAAATTGGTGTCTTTTATAAATCTCGATGTACTTTCAACGAGATTCAGCCTTTAAAATTAGAATTAATTATTTATTTTCCATAATTCTGTCATAGATTCAATTTTTTGCAGGTTTTTTCCTATTAATATTAAAATCATCCTGATTTATCAAAAAATGGAAGAATATGCAAGGGCAAGGAATAGTAAAGCTAGGTAGATGGTAATGATCCTTGATTCTCATTGGCCTTAACAAATCTGCAAATGGATGGCTCCTTTTGTAATGAGAACATGGGGGTAGGATATTCATAATGAGAAATGTTAATAATACTTTTTTGAACTATAACTGATATTGTATGTGGCTTTTATTCTAATAAGTGTGCTATAAATGGCACTAAATAAGATAATCCAAAATAAATATTGAAGACTAGATAGAAGGTTAGTTTCTGAAAAAAAAAGAAACCAGATTGTAGTTTGTACGATATGTGACAATTCGTAGTAATTTAATTTACATTTGTCTTATTATATCTCGAAAACACTGGAATTCAGAATAAACTTAAGAATCTGAATGTAATTATAACCCAAGAAAAACAGAAGGATTTTTTTTCTTCTTATACCGAAAAATAATAATAACCTGTCAATCCATTTCATAGTTGACAATTTACAGAACCCAACATACACATTTTAATAAATAAATAATCGGTATGAATTTCTACAGTCATTTGATTATTACGAATCTACTGGGAAAAAAATTGTCTATAGTTGAAATTAGCTTTCTCTTTAGAGTCACAGCCAAAATTAGAAGTAAACCAGTTGATATCAGCATGACGGTATAGAAGGATCAATCTAATTAGGGGAATAAATCAATAAATATGATAAATAAATTATTTAGGATGAATAGGATCAATATTAGGATCAATAAATTATTTGTCACTTCTAATATTGCCACACAAAAAAAATCAAAATACGGTTTGGTATTATTATACATATTAAATTAAATGTAATATAAATAAGTAATAAAATACACTGTATCTTTGCTAATACTGGTCCGATTTCGATGATTCTTTTATTTTGTTTTTTAGATAATTTAATTACCTTTCATACAATTCCACACACAATTTACGGTAAAATGCATACTTTTTAAGCTATATGCAAATAAAATATTCTTTTCATCATAACTTTTTTCTCTGCAATTCCTCGGTGATTTACTACATAAATGGAAAGTTAAAGGCCTTTATGAAGAATAATTTAGGCGTTTCATCAAAATCGTTAGAGCCGTTTTCGAGAAAAATGTAAAAAATTGTAAAATCCAGGATATAATAGCTAATTCCGGTTAGCCCGATGCGCTGTATCTTTGCAAATACTATTTTGATGATTCTTTTATTGTTTTTTTGATAATTTAATTACCTTTCATACAATTCTACACATAATTTACAGTAAAATGCATACTTTTTCAGGTATGTGCAAATAAAATATTCTTTTCATCATATTTTTTTTCCCTGCAATTCCTTGGTGATTTACTACATAAATGAAAAGTTAAAGGACTCTATGGTCAATAATTTAGTAAATTTTCATCAAAATCATTTGAGCCGTTTTCGAGAAAATTGTAAAAAAAAAGTGTAAAATTGATTATATAAAGTTGCACTTCCGGTTAGACGATTTTGACGAAAAAGTTGCTGTAACATCACAGCCATATACCTACCTTAAATACGTAATATGAGTATCGTACGACTTTTCGTTTTTGAGCTAGGCTGTTCACATACACACAGACACACTGAACATTTTGCGAGGCTTGGTCATTTAGTACTTAGTATTTAGGTCATTAGGTCATTTAGTGCTTGGTACTAAGTGGACCTTAAAACGTGTATTTCCGTTTCCGAAAACTAGAATCCGAAAATTTTCACGATCGCAATACTTCTTCTTACTATATACTTCGTATATAGGTAAGGGAAAGTAAAAAAATTATAAAAGTACCAAATAATTTATCAATCCCAAATTACAAATTAACATGACAATAAATTAGGGGAAGGAGCTATAACAATTTCATGTGGATCCAATGTAAACATTTGCTAAGATATAAAATAAATAATAAACTGTTGAAATTGAAATTTAATAAAAACAAAACACTAATAATGATTAGGTATGACTAGAACCCAGGACGACAGGACGCAGGTACTACAATCCAGCATAGTTCTTCGCCGTATCAAGACATTAATCAAGATATTATTAACCTTATTAGTTCATATGTTCTTTTAATTAGAAATAATGAAAATGCAAAATATTTAAGAAAATACACACACACACACACACACACACACACACACACACACACACACACACACATATATATATATATATATATATGCATCAGATATTGTTAACCTTATTAGTTCATATGTTCTTTTAATTAGAAATAATGAAAATGCAAAATATTTAAGAAAATACACACACACACACACACACACACACACACACACACACATATATATATATATATATATATATATATATATATATATATATATATATATATATATATATATATATAATTTCATTTTTCTTCTTGAAGGCCTTAATAAACTGATTTTTGGATTTTACATTTTACATGGATTGTAGTACCTGTGTTCTGTTATACTCATATCTAATCATTACTCGTGTTTAGTTTTTATTAAATTCCAATTTCAACAGTTTATTATTTATTTTATCTCTTAGCAAATGTTTAAATTAGATCCACATGAAATTGTTATAGCTCCTTCCCCTAATGTGTTGTAATGTTAATTTGTAATTTGGGATTGATAAATTATTTGGCACTTTTTTATATATATATATATATACCTAATTGGTTTTGGTTTATTATTTTCAGTAATGATTCTTTGAGGTTTTATGTTTCAATCCAATATTGAACTGTTATGGTCATTCGAAACGTAATGAAATTCCCAAAGCAGAACTTTGTAGATATGTTTTATGAGTATTCTGCACATCTTCCTGTGGAAACCGATTCAGCTCAGTTGTTTTAACTCAAAAACTGACTCGCGGAACATTCTAAATGTTCCTTTGAAAGATAATGTAACTGTCAACAAAGCAAAACAAAATAATAATCCGTGCGCAACAAAATTCCGTCACTAAAGTCGTATTTTCACTAAAATAAAAATATAATCACTAAAACTCAATTTAAAAGGGTTTTTAAGGTGCGCAAATATTTTAAAAAATCAAAAAATCCGGAGGAGGTGGGAGAACCAATTTGAGACCTCCAAAAGATACTTCCCTTACACCAACTCAATTCACTTACGAAATTGTCAGCCCTATAAACTAATATGGTGGAGCTGTAGCGATGCGCAAATCTTTAAGATCCCGAAATTTCAGGTAAACATATCGAAATTTTGACTGGAATTTACTCATTATTTAATTGTATCGTTCTGTCTGGAAAAAAGTCCTACATACCGAATTTCAGCTCATTTGACCCAAAGGGGACGGCTGTAGGTGCTCAAATGTAGCGGGGAAAATAATATGTATATCAGACATCTCCAAAACTTCCATCGTGCTCTTGGGGTTATGAAACGGATATAAAACGCAGCCCCGCCACTCACCACCGACCTTCGACCCATTGCAATAGTCTTTTTTTTTCGGGGAATATACAACTAAAAATCATAATCAGGCTAATATTAGCAAATATATAGCAGCATGGTCTTTTAAGTCCTTCGGGATCATACCCTTCATCACCGTATTTCGAAAGTGAATTGAACAAACGAAGACTGAATAAGTAGGCGAACCTCTCTAGACAGAGTGGCTAGATAGTCCAACGCTGCCCACGCTAATACCTAGAGACCTGCCGATCCAATATCCATTCAAATGATCCGCCGATGGCTCATATAGCACTTAGCCAGAGGAGGAAACTTAATCCAGTATAAATTTGTAGGTAGGAATTAGAGGAGAGAGAAAATGTAGGGGTCACCCGCCTTGAGCTAAGGACCAATTTAGATTCTGACACTAAAAGGAGAGCGGGTTCAAAGGGGCCGCATGGGAGAGTATGCAAAGTGCAGAGCTGACCATATAGAGCCCCTCTCTCGTCAATGGTCAATTTGTATTCCTCAATCCCTGCTATTCGCCTCTCTTTACATTTATAGCTTCGGCATCCGACTCTTTCGGCAATCGTTTATATAAGTGGCTCGGCAGCCGATCAGGCTCCTCCTTCGCTCTAGTATGGCGGAGACGGGGATATTAGGAGGAGGGTTTTAGGTACTTCAACTGATCTTACTGCTCAACTGATAGTTGTAGTTGTTCTACGATAGGTTTGTCACTGTGGGAATAGGGCTCGCATAACCATAACGGCATAGTAAAGATAAAACCAAGTGCAAGGGAGTGGATAAAAGTTGTAGCTGGCAGCCTGTGGACTTACGATGAGATTTAAGTTTACATTTAAATTCACACCATTTAATAATCTTACGTAGCTCAAAAAATTTGAAGTTATTTATCGCAAATTTTAAGTTTATTTGCACGATTACTTTATTATAATTTTTAGTGTAGGAGGATGTACTATGTCATATGTATTTGTCATAAGTATTTGTTATATGTAGTAAAAAACAGTAAATTAATAAAGAACTAAACAAAACATTAAATCAACTTGTAAATAACGCTAACTTAAGCTCATTAACAGTAAAACGGTAATAAGCAAATAATCAGATGAAAATAAATATAAGCAGCGCGTCAAATCAACAGCCAAAATACAAATAATTAAAAAAAAAATTATAAACCAACATTATATATTAATTAATTATATCATTATATGAATTATTTTATGCAAAATTAATCATCTTACGGTCTAAATAGACCTTATTTTATAAATCGAAGATAGCTTTCAAACTCCACAAACACCTTTATCTTTCTACAAAATAATTTTTTTTTTATTTATCAATTTTTCATGAATGTTATACAATATGCCACATTAAAGGACACTTATTAATAAAGATGCATTTATTCATACCATTTATACATCTTTTTTTTTCATACCTCCAAAATTACAATAAATAAACATAAATTCATAATAGCAAATAAAATGTATTGTTTTGAACGCCTTACATTGTAACTATGTTACATATTGAGACCAGATTATGGTGATGTAATGACTTTGTTGTTGTTTACATGTGAATTTATGGAAGATAAGTTTAACATTGAAGGTGAAGGGACTTTTTTTTTATTTATGTTTGTCTTATAACTAATATGCGTACTAACTTAAATTCTAGTAGTGGGAGATAGTAGTGAACAACCGTTCAGCAAAACCTTGGTGGCGAACTGGAGCCGCCATTTAAACGTAAACGTAAAAGTAAAGATTTATCATATAGGAAATAGATATAGATATAGGAAGTAGAAAAAAATATGGATATAGGGTAATATTTTGCTTTAATAATAACCCATTCATTACAGTACGTTTCCGGATTACACATTCCATCATCAGACTGAAATTACTATTATATCAAAATATTAGTATTCCTTATTCAAAATTATTCAATTTTACTTATTATTTTATAGCCATATAATAATTTATACCTTTTTTATTTAACTTAAAACAATTGAAATAATTTGTTTATCTCTTATTTTTAATAATAATAAGATATAATTATAATAAAACTAACAAAAACATAGAAATAATTATAAAATAAAAGCATTCAAACATGCAATAATTACACTCCGCTTCGATACACCTAATCTTGCTCCCGTTTCACCGCGACGCAAAGTGGAAAATATGACAAATCTAGCTGGACAAAATTCAGAAACCGTCTCGTGAAACCCTATCTTACTGAAAATTTCACGATGATACCCCAAGTTATGGGAAGGTAATGATACAATTATCACAAAACATCAAGACCCTACACAGACCTCACTCACTTATATAAATAACACGACTAATACAAACTATGGGAAATTTGACTCCATCATGAAAAATCGAAAAACATAACTTTAATCCTTAGAAAAAAAAAAAAACCTGCCCCGTAGTTTATATAAAAAAAACCAAGTTCCGCAGACGGACACCGTACTCTTTCTTGGACTTACATTCGACCGAAGGATGACATGGAGCCCGTGTTAAAATGGAACGACATACCTTGAACAAACGACTCAAATTACTATAACTTTTTTCCAAATCTTCAAAAATGAAGCGGAGACATAAACCAAATACATACACATATTTACTTAAACCTATATTGGCATACTCCTCACGGATATATAATATAGCCAAAAAGACCCACTTACAAAATCTCCAAACTTTCCACTCAAAAATATTACAACTCATAGCAAATACATCTCGGCATGTGACTAATAAACCCTAAATACAGACCTACAACTACCAAGAGTCGACTAAAATACCAATGAATACGAGGAAGAGACGAAAAAGGTGCTGGGTGAGAGTTATCCTTTCTGAACTATATGGTAAAATGTAAGAGAATCAAGGAAGCTGTGTACTACCCATCCTTATGCCTCACATGCCTTATCATTAGACAGTATATACTGTTTTCTTATTGTCAACTTACTGTTGACAGGTGCAAATTAATATTTGAAGATGAAAAAAAACACGAACTGTTAGTTGAACTAACACTTTTCAACCATATTATTTTAGTTGATTATCAAATTCTTTTCACAGAGCATCTTCACAGCCTAAACTTAAGTACTGATATTTGTTTTTTAAAACCTCCTTTTTTAACTCATCTGGCGCATACTGCCATTCTTTGATGAGGAAACTTCTCAGAATGGTGACTATTCTATCTAGCTTTCTATTGTATATATACATAAATATATATATATATATATATATATTTTTTTTTTTTCTCTTCAAATATTAATTTTCACCTGTCAACAATAAGTTGACAATCAGTAAATGGTCTAATGATATTGGAGTAACACCATGTGAGGCATAAGGAAGGATAGTGCCCAGCTAATTCGGTCATTTAAAGCCATCCCGCGTAAGAGAGAATCAGTGAATAACTAGGATGACTTGCAATTATGTTCACTGTAATTCGTACGCTACAGTTGAAGGAGAATATGTTAACTATAATATTCACGCCCCGCTCCTTTAACATACAAATAACAAAGCCATACCTACTTTCACGCTAAACTCCTCCAAAGCTAAATGTAGGATATTTTTATAACACCCAATTGGACATCTGGATCCTTTCCACAACAATGGACGACCCAAGGTAATTAGGCAACGTGAATGGAAAGAGATGAAAATGTTTTGCACATGAGATGTCCGTCTCTGTCAGAGCTCTCGTTATGCGTGAGAGACGAGAACGGAGCACGATACCCCGTCACGAGCCCCTTCACCTCCCCAATTAGGGTTCCCTCAGCCCTTCCACCTTCCACCTCCTCGCACGGTGGATCCGTCTCATTATATTCTACGAGGATCTTTAAATATCGCCGATTTTAGGGAAGAGCAAGATACGATCGTGATGTTGCCGGTGATCTACGAACCATTTGAAGAGTGGAAATGAGCTCCATCAATGAGTTCCATGTTAGGAAGGGATATAAGACATTTCAAAAAGCTTCGAAAGTGTGGCCACAGGCGCAAAGGATTTCTGTGTTCGGCACGCTTTCAATTGTCAAGTCCATTAAGAGCAACTGAGGTAATTTATTTAAAATCTACAGATTTTTATTTATTTTTTTATCTTAAAGAATTTAAGCCGTTTAAAGTTCTGAATGCTCAAAACAATCAAATGATATATCCGAGGTGTACGGAACTGGTAACAATTATTTTTTTAGAGTAGCAATAACGCCAAAATAATTAAATATAATTACTTTGGGTCACTTGACCGTGATAAAAAACAAGACAACAAACGAACTCACAAAAGGAGGAAAAAACTGGTTTTGTCACAGTTCACGCTTTGAGGAATATCATAATTGATGCCCGATAGCAATTATAGCACCTACTGCCCGTGGGTCCTTTGCTTTTGGTCCCACGCTTATCTCGTTTGGCGCAGGGTTTGGGTAGGCAATCACAGACATCGGAACTAATTAATGAGTTGAGCGCGTTTGCGCTGATTACATTTAATGTTAGGGTTAGTTGTGTAGCGCAGCGCATCATTATATTTATATTCAATTTTCCATCCTTCCTTACGTTATAGGCAATACGGGAGTTGCAATTGTGGAACGCCACTTATGCACGTGCACATTTAATAATTGCAACGTAATTCTTGGCAATAAGGGGCTCAATCATAATATATATGTACAAGGTTAAATAAATATATGTCCAATTCTCGTTTTTTTCACAATGAAAGAGGTATTAAAGTTATATGCATCCCTATCATTTTATTATGCTCACGACTAAAAACAATTATGTATATATATATATATATATATATATATATATATATATATATATATATATATATATATATATATTTATGTACTATAAGCAAGAATTAATCCACAAAAAGAATGTAAAATGTATAATAGAAAAAAGAAAGAAACCCTTTATCATATATTTGAGGTTAAGATTTACCAAGGGATGGAAAATCTTAAGGGACTTGAAATATTTAAACCAAAAACGATAGACGATATGAGAAAAGTAGTATTTTTTCTTTGCAGAAATTTTGAATTATAGAGAGTTGGTTGCGAGACATAATTAAACAATATCCATTATCTCAATGTAGTATGACTATATAATAATTTTTGGCTTTGTGCTTGTTTAATTAATAGCATACATAGTTTTAGTAGTACATGTTTTGGCCTAGTTTGTAATTATTGAATTTTTAATTTAGTATTCATCCTTCAAAGATATAAATTCTAACATGTAACGCTGTGATATCATTTAATTTATTATGATATATTTTTGTCGTTGTAGTTAGTTTTTAGCAAATAATGATTTTTTTTAACTTTGATATATATATATATATATATATTGTTTTAATAGGAAGTCTTTTAGCCTCTTATTTCTAATTTATTTCTTAACTTTTGTACTTTAAATTTAATTTTATAACATGAAAGTATAAATAATCTTGTACGTTTATTTCTTTTTTAAGCATAGAGATGATATAGCTATTGATTATTATAGATTTTAATGGATTATTGAATGTTTCTTGTCTTGGTTAATGTTTCATTAATGTGAGTTTCAGTTTATTGTAGTATTAATATTTAAATTAAATTTAAAAAAAATAATATCAGTAAGATAAGTTTACGTAAGTAGAAATATGTGAAGTATCTATCTATTTGTGATGGCTTCTTCCCTAGAAATTTAATTATTAAACAAATGAGCGTATCATCAGCGAATGTATACTTTTCAAGCTGTTTGCAAAGAAAATATTCTTTCAATTAACTATTTTTTAATGTTTATATATTTCTTTTAATATACTTTGAAAAATACATGTTTTACTCAAAAATCATACCGATATCATTTTTCAAACTCGAGATATATAATAATTCAAACTGTTTCAACGTGTTTTATTTTTAATTTTTCCTCTATTCCTAGTGTGTAACATTAGATGATTTTCTTTCTTTTTTTTTAGGTAATTTCATTTTCATTCAATGAGCATTCGTATAACCAGCAAATGTCTATACTTTTCGAGTAATGCTCAAATAAAATATTCTTTTTTGGCAGAAGAAGTGATTTTTCGGCATTTGTGCAGCCACTATATCGATATGAGTAGATTTTATTATTGCAAAACTATCTAGGAATTATGAAGATGATATAGTAAAATATTTTTAAAGCTAGGTTGTGCAATTTTCGCAGTTAGCCCTTACAAACGAAAAATAGGATTTCTTTCTATATAATAGTATGATATATTATATATATATATATATATATATATATATATATATATATATATATATATATATATATATATATATACATAATAGTAATATAGCATACTATTCAGCTATACAAACGCAGAATATTAAAGAAGAATATTTTATTTGAGTATATATTTGCTGGTTTTGCGAATACTAATTTGAATGAAAAAATTAAATTTTCTAAAAAAATCGTCTAATTTACTTCCTAGGTGTAGAGAAAAAATTAAAAATAAAACATGTTGAACTGCTTTATTTTATATTTCGAGTTTGAAAAATGGTATCGGTCTGGTTTTTCCAGAAAAAAAAATTATTTATCAAATTATATTAAAGGGAAAATTTAAACATTAAAAAATAGCTAATTGAAAGAATATTTTATTTGCTTTTAAGCAAAATTTTATTATTTTATTTATTACTGAAATGGCTCCCACTGTCTGCCATTCAGAGTGCTTGACGGATTTGCTTCTTCTTCTTTCACTTTTCCCTTTTGTGCCTCTCAGCGTATGGGAGAGCATAGTCACGAACTACTCTCCTTTCTGTTCCTTGCTAGATTCCTGTCCCGACGGAGATCTTTGCCTCTTCCTCTGCAGTGTCTATCGATGTATTCCAGATACGACATTTCCTCGAGGTGTTCTGCCATCCGGAGCGTAGTCCATCGTCTTCAATAGGTTCGTATGTTCCTTCATCCTAATCAAATGGCCGAACCATTTCCATTGTGGGGCTACCCCCAGTTCCTCTCATATCCTCTCGTTGCGAACACGGTCCCTCCTTCTCCTACCGACTGTTCTTCGCAGAAATTTCATCTCAGCAGCGGTGACTCTGCTCTCCTGTCTGTCTGTCATTAACCAGCTTTCAGCGCGGTACAGAAGTATTGGTAGGTACACCGATTTGAATTTATGGAGCTTAACGTCCTCATCCACCTCTCGCTTTCCTACATTATCGCAAATCTGGTAGTAGACTGCATTTGCCTTGCTTATTCTGTTAGATATTTCCAAGTCCACTTCCCCAGATCTTTCTATGACTGTTCCTAGGGTCCGTGACCACTTCCAATTCCTTTTCATTGCAGTGTATATGTACATCTTCAATCTGCCTTCCTACTTGTAATACCTTGCTTTTGCTGGTATTGATCTCCATCCCTTTTCAACGAAGTTACTCACACTATTCAGTCACTGCCGACTGCAACTTTTCAACTTGATCAACGATAAGAACAAAGTCATCAGCATAGAGGAGAAGTTGGATCATCACTGGACGAAGGTTTGTTTTCCCCAGGAATGTCCTCTCTGTTCTTTTACAGATGGCCGCCACTTCATCTCTATTAATTAGAAATAGCTTCACGAATTTTAAAACTAAATATTACATGAAAACAAGGTATTCTTTTTATTTCATGAGTCTATTGATTCTTTACAAATCTGTAGGAGTTTATTGGTTCTCACGAGTTTATTGTTTACTTCGAACTAAGGATAAAAAACATTGTTGGAAGTTGAGAGATTGGCTTTGGCAAAATCAATGTCATTTTAGTAATTTATTTATATTAAAAGTTTCTGATTCACACTTAAAAACGCTGAAAATTATTAGACAATAGTTTTTTATTTCCAAATAGTAATATTTTAAAAATGTATGGTCAGTCCATTAACAGGACTTTCCGTAATGCTTTGGTTTACAGTTCAAATAATTAGATTATGTTTCAAATTAGCATTTGGAGTATTTCTGGAAAGGAACATGTGCAGAATGCTTTATAAATGATATCTGACAAGTTCAGCTAAGACATTAAGCAGTAGGCATCTATGCAGCAGAAATTTGAAGCTTGTCCCAAGATGATCGCTGTGAGTGTGCTGAACTGAGAATGTTAAAAAGAAACAACGTCAATGCAAGAAGGCTGAGATGGTTAGGACATGTAATCAGAGGGTGAATGGATGTTCACTTCAGTGGGAGAAAATATTTGGATTATATGTATCTTGAAACATTAAATCTCAAATTTTGAGAGGGTTAAAAAAATTTCTTCGTCGATTACAATGGTCTATTATAGAAAATAATAAACCAAAATTAATTTATGTTTCAAATAATTTATCAACGAAAGTAAGGAATATAAAACAGCTCATTAGAAATATCAAGAGGTACTAAAACTCACTTATATTTATATTCTTAAATTTATTTGTATATCAAACGAGGATAATGCTGCTATGCCTAAATAATTGACAGCTATTATTGTATGTTTATGAACTGACTAGAGTAACCTATTTTCAATCAAATTTTTTGTGGTTATTATACATCCAAAAATATTGGACAAGTGTGTCGGCGTTCATTCCAGTGGACCCTAGAAGCCGAGACAAAAAAGAAGACACTGAAAATGCTTTATTTTTTATCTCAATATTGGAAAATGTTGTTGGCGTGGTTTTTCAACAAAAACATTTGTTTTTAAGTGTATTTGAAAGGAAAAATGCATAAATTAAAGATAATTGCTATTTAGTCAAGTAAATGGAAAAATGTTTAGATTAATGGGTTAACTAACCTTAGAGATTCTTTTACATAAAAAATAATGGCGGATTTTGATTCAGCTTTACAAAAACCTTTTATCGTGAAAAAATCATGGAAAAAAAAAAGATTTATTTTTCAGTTTCAAGGAGGTTAAAATTTGTAGGACACGAAATTATGTTTCGATATGAAGCTCTGTATCTCGTATTCAGTTTATCCGATTTCGATTTTCTTGGAAATGTTTTCACAGAATAAAAATAAAATTACGTTGGTTCTAAAACAAGTAGGAAGAGCGCAGTTAAAGCAAACCGCGTTGATTAAGAACCTTTACCGTCGACCCAAATTTGGTTTGAATCGTTCAAAGGGTTCCTGATTTATGGGAAATTTTTTAAATCTTAAAAACAATTGGAGGGGAGATCCATGGCGAAATTTTTAGTCAAAATTTTTATTTTTAAATTCTCTCGAAAATTTGAATATAGGATTTTTCAGAGGCCGGTTTCGAATAAAAAAAAAATCTGTTAATATGCTTCACTCCTTAGAGGAATAGTGTTTTAATTTCATATAATTAAATAGAACCTTGAAATCGCAATAAACTTCAATTATTTAATTTAAAAAATGGATAACCCTAAAAAAATTTATTTTTGGATCACAAATAATGTTTTTGTAGTACCTTCTTATAACGCTTGAACCCCACCTTAAATTTTCAAATTAAATTTCATTTTGAAATGTCATTCCCGTCTCTTAACTATGCACATATTATAATAAAAAATCATTATTTGTGATCCAGAAATAGTACCTAAATATTGGAGTGATCATTTTTTTTTTTTTTTTTTAATGAAATAATTAAATTATAAAACAACCGAAAACTCTTCAGAACAGGTCTATTCTTAACTATACACGGTCTTACTCAGGATGTCGTAGTAAATTGGAATTTAATTTGAAAATTTAAGGTTGGGTTTAAAGTCTCATAAGTACAACATTATTTGTGATCGTGAAACAGTAAATTTAGGAGTTATACATTATATAATGAAAAAACTATTCCTCTACGGGGTGAAGTATATTAACAGAGTTGTTTTTTTTTTGGTTTCATATTTGATTTTAACACTTTCAAAATTCCCTATTTTCAAATTTTCGAGCGAATCAAAAAATAAAAAAATTATTTACTGTCTCCCCTCCAAATTGTTTTCAAGATTTAAGAAAATACTCATAAATCAGGAACCCTTTTAACGATTCAAACCAAATTTGGATCTTCGTTAAAGGTTTTTAATGTATGCAGTTTGCTTCAACTGTGGTCTTCCTACTTTTTTTAGAACAACCGTACTCCGTAAAAAACTTTAAATTTATTTTTATTATGTAAACATATTTTTTTACACAGACCTTCAAGATAATGCAATAGTCTGTTTATATTTATAGAAAGAAGGAACTTCCCTCTTTCTAGTACAACAAAATCGAAATCGAATAAACTGAAAACGAGATACAGAACTTCATATCGAAACGTAATTTCGTGGTCCACAAATTTTAACTCCCTCGAAACTTCGAAACTGAACAATAAATGATTTTTTTCACCATAAAGGTTTTTTGTTGCACTGAATCGGAATTTGCATAGAAAAAGAAATTTTTATTTATACAAACATTATTATTACAAGCATTATTATATACAAACATTATTATATGCAAGGGGCGGTAGTCACGGTCTTCATCCAATCAAGCTTTAGGAATAATGTTTATGATTTTAAGTAATTTGAAACAAAATAATGGCTGGACATTCTCCTAAATTGCTGCCTACACTGATAGCACGGTTAAAAGGCCACACCATACAGCCCTTCTGATCCTATGGTAACAGAATGTGCAGCGTTAGTAGGTACGTCCCATGGGACTTGAAATACACACTGATGCTGACCGGACCATAGTTGTAATATTCCGTAGTTTACGATGAAATTACTCCAGTTCAGAACTCTACTACCGAACCAATACCCTTGTATACTCGATCAAACCTTTACTAGCTGTTATGTTATCAATTTACTGATTATAATGACAATGCAAAGAAGAAGAAAAAATTGAAAATCTACAGATGGGCAGATGTCAATAAAAAGATAAAATTATAAAAATATTATTAACCATTCTGTTCAAGAGTATGTTTTTCGGTGAAAACGCAGAACAACAACAAAATTGGCCTATTCTACTCATTACGGTTTGATCCAGACCTTGATGCCTTAAGCCTTCATTTCCTACCCATCTTAAAAATGAATAAGAGTAAGACAAATGGTATAATTAAGATGGTGAATAACTGTTGACGAAGGAGAATGTGAACTGCGGAGTGACCTTTTCATGAAGGAAGAGACATATTAGTGCCGTGTCGAGGTGCCCTGTCCCGCTCTACTGACTGACAGCAACACCGCTCGGATCCTCGTCTCTTCATCCTTCTGTCTTCATTGTCTTTTTCTTTCTCAAGCTTCTAATTTCTGTCTTCTGGGAGAATTTAAATTGTTTGGGGAAATAATTTTGAATTTAGACATTACATCATAAAGTTATACACATTACATCGTAAAGTTGTACATAAGAAAGACTAGATAAAAAAATGTTAATTATCTCTCCAATGAGGTTCCTTGTCTAAGCGTATATCCTTTCTTGAATCCTCAGATCATTTGGAATAAACATTTAAAAATCTCATGGCTTAGAGAGGGACAAAAACAAGACAGATAATAACAGTTACTGTTATCTAATAAAAAAAGTTCTATTTCTCTTAATATAAATTTATGTTTTATTATTATAGGGATATATTGCTTCCTAGTAAGAAATAATGAGTATTTGAAAATAAGAGATGTGCATTTTCTTGAAGCAAAATTAATTAATTATTTATTATATTTTAGCTTCTTCTCTGGGTTTTAATCTTTTGCGCTGTCCTGGCTATTTATTCCAAGGGATATATTATGTTGTTTTAAGGCGACTTCTTCAGAAATTTTCTCTGAAATAGTCGCCTGGAACGACGGACGAAATACCAGTAATGACAAAAAAATATACCTTGGAAGAAATGTTTACTGGTAATCCACAACAAATATTTATATCTGATAACGTTGAATGTTGACAATTAATATATATATATATATATATATATATATATATATATATATATATATATATATATATATATATATATATATACATGTAGACACACACACACACACACACACACACACACAAACACAAGCAGTTCTTTGAACTATTGTCCTCGCAAAGTAATCTACAATCTGCTCTTTATTACAGATTTTATTAAAAAATTAGCCATTGTTGTCATTGATTGCATTGATTGAAAAGCCATCATTGTTTCAAGGAGTACCGGACATCATAATTTGTTGAAATTTAAATCTCAATATATATATTTTTGAATTATTTAACTATAAATGAAATATGAATGAAAACAATGAATGAAATAACTATAAATTAATAAATGTAATAACGTACGATTTTAACTTCACATTACATTCATTTATTCCAATCATAACCCAAATCTGCTGGATCCAAATGTGACTTTTCATAAACTTCTTTCGCTTCAGTTCACATTGTCCTCTTGTAACATCGGCGACATCAGTAATATAATTTCAAATATCAATGTCAAAAAATCGACATCATTCGACATGTTTCGAGCTAAAGATATTATAGAAAATTTATAAATAATCAGTTATTCGTCGTATTTTCTCCAAAAATAACAAACTTTTGCATTGCATCGAAGGTCATTGGAGGGGGAATGTTCATTTTTAATCCATTCCATGATCCTTAAAATATGATTTGGCGAAATTTGGGGGTGTCTGATATAAATATTTATGCCGCTACTTTGAGCACATCCAGCGGCTCCCTTTGGATCAAATAATCTGAAATCTATATGTTCATTTCTAAGCATAACAATACCACAGATGCGGAGATAAATTACGAATGATGAAATTGATCGTTTTTTGGTGGTTTCTAAGGTTTTGCGCACCTCCAAATTGAGTCAGAGGGTTAAGGTTTGTATGCCTTTTAGGGATCTCAACCTTTTCCCCCACATCAACCATTTTGGTATTTTCAATTTTGTAATTAAATTATTGTTAAAGATAATTTAAAATATGGCCTTAGTGATGGAGCTCAGGTCGCATATATATTATTTATTTTTTTCATTCAAAATTTAATTTAATCTCTTTAAAATTATTGGAATTTACTGTTGTTTTTATTCCTTCACGATCTGTATCACTAAGTCAAAAATGTTTGTTCGTGAGGTCGAAACAGAATTTTCATGACACGGGACTTTTATAAAAATTTTTACACACGTGCCGTTTTTCCTGACTTCATGGAACATATATGGCAAATTTGAAGAAAATCGAACTGAAACTGCAAAACATCATGACTTTTGTCGTGACTGCAAAACAAACAGATTTTTGATGATACAAGACTATAAAAAAGGCCACCATCTTTAATTGTAAATAAAAATTCCTACACATACTTCCATTTTCCTGACTTCATGGAATATTTTCGCCAACTTGGAAGAAAATCGAACAACGCGTTTGGTAACAGACTGACCAACGAAATGCTAAACGGTCGAGTTTAAATAGGACCTCACTTGCGCTCGGTCAATTACTAATGACAGTTGTATGTGTGTCAAAAGTAATTTTAACAATTAAATTAAAAGAAATTTTCATATAATTCGATAATTCGAACTCTTGAAAAATAACAAGTACTTGTCCATTTCTCGGGCTGATAATTTAGCAGACAAATTTAACTCTTGTTTTGGAAAGTTAAATTTTTCAACTTAATTTACATGATTACTTTCACTCCAAGAATTTTACAATAATTATTAATTTTTCAAATATTCCTCATATATAAGCCTCATCTCCTTATAATAATAACGCATACATTCGTAACAAAAAGAAAAGATCCTTTGTTAGATGTCAGTAACGGTTATTAGTGTACTTTTTGAGTATTGACCTTACAAATCGGATTCTGTCATATCACATCATTAAACAAACACTACCAAAAAGCCAACACTGCAATTGTACTTTAACAATCAGCCACATTTTTCAAAAGTACCCTTTCTATACGTCATATTTAAATAAATCAGGACGAACATAAGAAATACCAGTTATTCTAAAACTAACTACGAAACTAAAATAATATCGTTATTAAATTTCCTTAGCGGTGCGGGCTGAGTCTGTCGTTGAAATATAGGCGATTCATTCCAGCAGATTTACTCAATCTCAAATAAATATTTTCTAATTCTTTTTACTACTATAAAATAATTGTATTTTTATTTTATAAAGCTAGGGGAAGCACGTGCTCATGTGTACAAAAGGACTAACCCGCCACTGAAACAAAATATTCACGTCCATGGAATGTAGCTTTGGGCCATAAATGTTATATCACTGTCAAAGCGTGCAAAATCTGAATTAGTTTGCGAGTTTTACGTTTTTTTATATACTCAAAAAAATATACACCCCTTTTATTTCATGAGAGTTATGCACTAAAAAAAAATCTTTCGCTTTATTTTCCCCTAGCTTTTCAGTGCTATTACCTAGTGGGACTATTTGCCGTTGTGCGATGCGTCCATTTTGATCAAAATATACTTTATTAATTTAAAATATTTAGAGAAAATTTTCGAAATTCACTTTGAGAAAATGTAACTCGCTCGAACTTTTCACAAGAAATTTATTTACAATTTTTTTATTTTTAAACATTAAATATGTCAAAATATACTCTGCTTTGTGACGAATTGAATGATGACATTTTCTTTTTTCATGAGGTTTTGAGCTGCAGAAAAAAATACGGGCGTTGATACCCTTAAGGTTATTCGACTTGAAGCCCTAACATTTTGGAACTCTTTGATATCTAAATTAAAAAGTAATACTAAAAAAAAAAAAGAAAACTCAGGATTAGGTGATTTAATTATCCTTATAATTTATTATTATATATTCTTATAATTTTTTTTTGCATTTAGAATATGTGCGACTTAGGTTAAATTATTAATTAATGTCGTCAAATAAATAAAACTTGCCCACTATCGACAAGACATCGAATATTTACAATACCAATTAAAGCGATCCTGGTGATCGCCTTCCAGTGAGTGGACTAACCTTGCAACAAAGGCCATTGATGGACAGAGCTTTTAGCCCCCTTTCGCTTTTTAAGGGACGGTGATCTTCCAGGAACTTACCGGTTAGTTAAGACGAACCTTTTTAGATATGCTCAGCGGAATTTTACATATCTGAGTAGAAGAGAAACATGTTTGGTTTAAAAGTAGCTAGTCGCAGAGTGACAAAAGGGCCATAAAAGAACTGACAGATGTTTTACGATTATCGTTTATCTCATTCTGGACTGAAATAATTTTAAGATATGAATGACATGAGATGATACTGTTGGAAATTGATTATTGTAAATAAAATATAAATTTTACAAATCAACTTCAATACAAATATATATATATATATATATATATATATATATATATATATATATATATATATATATATATATATATATATATATATATATCGGTTAATTATTATCAAAGTTTACTAAATATTGCCTACCTCCGTATTTGTTAGTAAACGGTTTTCAGGATACGGTAAGTAATATCATTCTAAAAACTTCTCATAAAATATATAAAAGGCTTAATTGAATTTAGGTACAATTCATTATATCTAATATTTGTATATTCCAAGGCCAATGACAGACTAATAACAAGCTAACAGGCTAATTACAAGCTTTTGAAAATTTTTCTAAATAACTCTAAATGGAACATCAATTGTAATTTGTTTTAAATTATTAGAATAATATAGAACAAATATACTTCTAAAAGTTTAAAAATAAATCAGTTAGTTAAAAATAAATCCGTGTGTTGAATCACAAGCAGTAAAATGAATCAGCTGTTGTTCAATTGGTTCTGTTAAGTTTTTTTTTCTTCTAATGAAACAGAATCATCGGTTATTTGCAGGTTGCGAAGTTTCAAAAATTAGTCCGAAACTGATGAATTTAAAAGCTTTCGAAAATCTCAAGCAGTGTGGCATACAGTCTGACACAGACGACTTCATGGTTATTTCATCAATTTAACACTCAATAATTTAATACAAACACTTTATCCAGCCTGCCGATCGCAAGAAATAATAACAAGGAGCAGGACAAACATCTACGTCAAATTTATCTTTCGCACGAATGAGTGGAAAAAGTGATTGGCGGACTCAATCTTGGATGACATCACAATTTTATTCACTATCTTAACCCCAAGAAGCCATGGTGGCCGAGCACATTCAAGCGAGGATTCCAGCAAGCCCGGTTTGGATCTAATTCCAACCCAGGTCAGTTAATATTTATTTCACAGCGGTCCCGAGAAATGAATCTTGGCACTTCCACTCTGGTAGATTTGGGGCGATAATTTACCAACCCGGTCAGTTGTTGACCAATAGAACCAAAAGGCCCACTTGCCGGACTAGCTTCTTCCACTAATACCAATAATAGCACCATAAACTTAACCCTAACACCTAGAACGCACCATCTTCTAACGTCCATGATCCAACCTAACGCTAATACCCCAATATCAAACTTCTCATACATGTGCTTTTTTTAATGCTACAGATGTAACATGCCTCTTAGCATGTTTCTCATCTGAGTTCAGATCCTCCGTAACCACTCTCATAACTATTTCTACTACTCTAGTGTCATATTTCTCAAGAAAAAAAAAAGTCCCTGGGACCCTCGCTCGAACGTTTCGGCATCACGGCCTCATAGGGTAAAGGTAGTGAAGAAAATCGCGATGTCATCTAAGGTTGGGTCAGCCAATCACTCTTCGAATGCATATTTTTACAAAAAGTTATAAATTTAGTTAAATTTAAATATTTAGATAATTACACCCAGGATATTCCTGTTCTAACATGTGTACTCATATTTATCCAGAATTCAACGAGAACACATTTCTAACGAGATAGAGTCTTGGGTCCTGTCCTCTGCACTTACTTCACCGTTGATATCTCGTTATCATGAAACCTTCCCAACTTTTTAACTAAGACAGTTAACAACTTAACTTCATAGTACTGCTACTCGTTTTTTGAAGATGGATGTATTCAGTCTATACCTTACTTGACAACTGTTTCTTACTTCAATGAAATCATAACTCAATTCCTTGATCAGTTACTTTATCATCTCTGATAATCAATTGGTCTAACATAACTAGTCTATGTAGTCTATCTAGTATATCTAACCTTATAAAAAAATATATTTATATTGTAAAGGCCCTTTATTATCTCTTCGTGAGCATTACACTCTGAGGTAGCATTCCGATTTGCATTGAGCGGCTACTCTGGGTAAGAGGCAGGAGTGAATAGGCAAGGTATAAGAGAGACAGCGACAAAGTGCCCTAGAATAGCTAAGAGGATTGGCGGAGATCGTGTTGGCCGCCTATAGCCAGCTTATGGACTCCTATAGAGCGCGGAGCAGTATATACTCCCTAGAGAAAAGGTCGACGGCCAGCTAAATGGTCCTGGCACAATTGTGTAAACAGTTCCCGTTATACACTCTGGAGCATTTCCTCCTGTTCCGCTAGTCTTTAGCGGCTGCCGTATCTATCTTTTGTCAAGAACCACCGGCCGTCATTCTCTCTTCGTCTCGGTTCGGTATTCTCTCGCTGTCACGTGTGTTACAAAGGATAACTATATCATGATATATAAGTACTGAGGATTCTCATCACATCTTTTATCTCTGGACACGAAGTGCTCTAATCATAAAAATAATAATAGCTGTAATATTTTCTGTAGCTGTAACGAATTTAATGAAAAACCATTCGAATATTTGAAGTTTATTGTGAAATAAAATTTGTTTTTTTTTTTTCAATGAATCTCATTATGTTCTATTTGTGATTTATATGAATTTTATTAGTACCAGTTGAAGTTACCAGGGGTTTGACGCTATCTTTAATTTTATATTCTTTTGTATAGTTTATTGATTTAGGTAATTATTAGATCATTTTTTTTAAGAAACTGCTCCGATAGTATAAGAGAAGGTGGCAAAAACTCTTGGGCCTAAGAGAGTCCAAATTTTAAATACGGTTGTGTGCTCGAAATTAATCATAGTGTTTAAAAATATATAGTTTTAACTGTCATATAATTATTCAGGCGATTATGGAAAACAATATGTACTATTGGGCTAGATATTCGAATGGCCAAAGAGCCTTCATGATCAGCATGGGAAAGAAAAATTACAAATATTTTGAGATAAGACCAAATATGTACTCATTTTCAAAAGTTGGCTTTAAGATAGGTAATCCGGATAAAGTTGTCAGTTTTCCGATCAATATTTCTTTATTTTCTTGTTTTTATTTTTACTGATTGCTAGGCTGGGCTCGAAAACCTTTCTTACCAAACCATTAAGGAGAAAAAACTTCTTTGACAAAGCTGACACTTCTTTCATCTTTGCCACTCCTCAAGACATGCATTGAGAGTGCGATATGCATTAAATTAATGAAATATTCCGATATCTGGATTCAGTTTGGTTATGATCACAAAACAGCAAAAGAAATACTATGTAGGCAACTGTAGGGCTGCGTGTATTAGTGGCAAAAAAATAAATAAAAACAACTCCACATCAATATTTGAAAATATTTAGAAACATCAAATGTCAAAAACATCAACAAATGTTTTTTTCCTTTATTAACTGAAAAATTAATTTAGATACTTTTCATTATCGATTTTTTAAAATAAAGAAACAACTAATTTTTGCTATCTCCAGCAGTGTTATTTATTTATTTTTAATCTGCCAGATTTTTTATAGTAGTATAATATAATATTTTATTATATAATATATAATAATTTAAAAAAATATGTTCCGATAGAGTTGTACCATATTTTCCTTTAAGCTCATAATTTGTTAATTTATAGGAAACTGTTCAAGTGCCACTAGTAAACAATCTCATTAGCTTCAAATAAAATAGGAATTTATTTTTTTAATGAAAATTTTGAAATATATTGTTTCTACCAATTTTTGTCATGGTTTCGCTAGACTATCTCACTTTTAGGTGTCAGGGTGAGATCTGCCTTCATAAGCTAAAAGTCCCTAACTCCAAATAATTATTATAAGTAAACTTTTTATCAGTACCCAAGGTGGTCTAAATCCAATGGTTAGACTGAGAGAGATTGATCGAGAAGGAAAACAAAGATCACAAAAATAAATGCATTAATAAAAACATACGATATGTTCTCGAAAAAAAGTTTTACAGTTAATGTGAGTTTATTAACTTTTTTCACATTCTTCAGCAAAAAAGTATGCAGAAATTAGCACAGTCCCATATAAACTGTTAAACTTTTAACAAGAGGTACAAAACGTGGAGAAGTAACTTAGCCTAAGGTGAATTGTTTTATTATGCAAAGAAAATGTTAAAACGTTAACCAAAAAATACGGTCACACCTCTCCCAACGTAAAGAGGGAACAGCTCTTATTTTATCTTTCCAATACATATTTTGTAACCATTTGAGGTTTGTTTTCTATCCAATCATCTGTCGACATCACTACATATGCCTCAGGCAAAGTACATATTGTGTAAATTAAGTCTTAAAACTAAAGTGTTAGTAAGTACCTGAAAAATGATTTATACTCACCAGAGATACAATGATTTTTTTTCTGTTACTGTTACAATCTTTCTTACCTACCATCTACCAAATTGATGGCTTGAAATTAAAAAATAGATGTGCAATTGGTATTCCTAGGTACGAAATTTCTGGTTCGTAAATTCTCAGTCAACAGAGTATTTTGCACACCAACCACCATGTTTATTTCCTTATTAATTTCAGGTAATAATTTTTTCAATGGTTGTATGGAGGTAGAATGCTTCTGTGGGGCCGTTTTTTCCGTCGTGACAAACCTTAAACACATACTTTTTATAAATGATGATTTGAACGGAGTTTTGTTCAGGAAGAAAAGCGTTGCTCACTTTAGACTATCTGACTTTCTAGATGTTAGTTGTTAATATTATGTTGAGAAATAATACTTGTAAATTTAATGAACTTCAATTCAATATTCGATGCTATTGAATCACCTCTATATTAACTAGATATAATAATGCCGACATATCTATTCTACCTTATGCACCGTGGCCCTATAAAGATAAATAAAAGGGTTTAATGTTCAGCGAGCGCCGCGGAGCATTAGGCTATACACGAAGCAAATGCCTCTAGCGTAATAAAAAGCGTATCAGGGTGGATATAAAACAAACAATAACCGTAACAGAACGAGGACATTATGTGTCGAAATAGAGCCGAGGATGTGCTGAGCCTTGACCTCAAGAGGAGACTGTGATCCGGTGACGTAGCCTTTACGACGGGACTTACCTTGATCCGGATACCCTAAAAGGTTCCCCTTGTCCGGGCGGGTCTTCGCGAAAGAAAGCACCAGTCACTACGACCGGTCTAAAACTAAAGTCAATTTAAGCAAGAAAGTGATTTAACAGGGTGATAATCCGTGTTCAAACTGATGAGCAGAGAGCAATAAAGAATGTAAGGTGTATTGTCATATTGTCATATTAGGAATCTTCATCTGCAAAAGCAAGTTACCAACTGTATAGTCCTCACTTTATCTCAAAAACGACAATGACTATGAAGATGAAATTTTAAATGGTGGTTCGCCGTATACTCTAGATTTGCAACAAGACTGGGTTTGTAAAAATTAGTCTAAGAGTTTAAAAATATATATATATTTCTAAAGCCTAAAACAAAAATTAGTTTCTTCAATAACTCGAAAATTATAAATCTCCTGGAAAAGTATTGGTAGCTACTCATTTGAAAGATAATTAAATTCTCTACAAAACAAAAACTCTGATTTAAAAACCATTGGAAATTGTATGCGTGTTATGTTTCCATGGAAACCCGTTTTCCTTAAATAATTCGAAAGCAATACATTTTACATGCACACACAGATGCTAATTTATAAGCATGGTTTTAAATTATCAATATAATAAAAATATACCACTCCACTCACTTAATGATTTAGTCACCCACTGTATCTCAAATACGACAATGCCTGTGAAGTTCAAAATTTTAATGGTGGCTCACCTCATGTTGTAGAGGTGTAATAAGGTGTGATTTGATAAAATCGTACTCTAAGTGATTAAATAATTTATTTCTGAAATATTTAAAAAATGATTTCTAAAACCTAAGAAGCAGGACTTTTAACCCTTTTTCGCAAAAATTAAAAAATCGCATGTAACCTTATAAGACTCAACAAGAGCAAGCCGCGAGCGAAAAATTATGTCCATCTTGAAGATGCTATATGTAAGGAGATGGATGGTAACGTTTCGGATATTGGAAAGATGTTTGTGTTACCAGCCTTTTTTACTGGTGGTTCCCGTTATGTGCACGAGAGAACTCAGAATACGATGATAAATGTTCGTCATTATCATCGTCCTGATATGTTTACGTCGTTTACATGTAACCGAAATCGTCTGAAATTGGAGATGCTTTGAAAGACGGGCAATAGTCTCGTGTCGATATTACAGTTCGAGTGCTTCATTCGAAAGCTTAAAAAAAAGTATGCATGTTTTGACTGAAGGTTCCGTTTTCGATCCAAATATATGCTACATGCTTACTTTGGAGTGGCAGAAGCGAGGCTTCTGACAAATCACGTAAACACAATGTGTAACAGAATTATTAAATGCATTATAGTTATCCTTACCATAAACGTATATAAATTAAAAAGAAATGGCAAAAATAAAATTTTCGTGTGCGAAGTTAATATATTATTGCATTTACTATAACTTAGCGTTCGCAATAACATGGAAAACGAATAATAATTTGTTATTCAAAATGTTATGTATTGAGAATACTGGGATTGAAGGAAATAATTAAGATTAAAAATAGTAATTAAATAAGGAATAAATTAAATAATGATGCCTCTGCATTTTCAAACAAAGAGAAGCGAGCCTCTACCTGGAAGTACCTGGAACGGGGGGGTGCAGTTCAAGACCGCCAATAGGCCGCTTAAGATAAGCGAAAGTAAGAGCATCATAAAACTAGAGATAGACCAGGTCGACATGGTGTAATAAAATATACCGCCCAAGGTTACGAGTCTTTTTCGAATATTCTTATAGCGTCAGCCAATTAGATGTCCCAAAAGGAGAGTGGGAACAAAATTCATCTTTTCAAGAAGAAGTAGGGGAAAAAGTATAAGAGACGGAGGAAAGAGGAGTTCTGGAGAGTTCTGGTGAGAAGTTTGAAGTGGAGAGTTCTGATGAGAAGTTTGAAGTGGGTAGTTCTGAGGAGAAGTTTGAAGGAGGGAGGGTTCTGGGGAAAGAGTTGAAGAGGAGAGTTCTTAGGAGAAGCCAGAAGACGGAGGTTCGCAGAGAGTACAACTGAGCAGCACATCGAGACAGGAGAGAGACACCTAGACCATAGAGCAACAATAAGATAAGTGCTTGTTCTTTGTTTCATTGTGTACATCAATGTATAATATTATGTGGCATCCGGATAATATTTCAAATAAGCAAGAGTTCTTCCAGCATTCTCAAATACATATGTTACAGTCTGTAGATTTTTACAATGAGAGCAATTTAGCCAATAGATTAATTAATAACGTAACATAAATAAAGTAAGATCTGTAACAAAATCTACCATTCTATTTATCCTGCATGCCATCATCTAGTTAATTAAGTGAAATGGTGAATACGACACCCTTGGAAAGGTTATTCAATGGTATTTATAATATCCCAAGCTATTGACCATAGCAGGAGGGTCTGCGGTCTCTAGCCTTTTATGTTAAAATATAGTTTGATTGATCGGCTCCTTTCTGGAACCGATGCAAATAGAGCTTAAATTAGACCATTAAATTGAGTAAATGTGGTTTCTGGAACCCCCACCTGCCTTAGAAAAGCAGTTTGCCAGAAACATAGCAAATATTTACAAGTCTAAACAGAGAATGAAACGGACAACTAATCATATGTATTTTTGTAGTTCTTTATGACGTAATCATTGCGTTAATAACAGGTATGGGTTAGGATTAAATAGCAACAATATAATCGGTCACTTCAAGTTTCCGTGATATTTGATCAATAGACTATAACCTTTGGTTTTAATATCATGAACTATCTTCGTATTATTTATGATTAGACATTGGATTTTAGTGCAGGAATAAACTGAAAATGTGCAGAATCGTGCAGTAAGAACTCTGGATGTGTAAAATTGTATATGCAACACCTTTAACATGCAAACCAATCTTTTTTTGTTTAATTCATATCACAATGCATGGAAAGCTTATGTAACCTTGTTTAAAACCTCTGATTTAAAATTACATGTAACGTAGTAACGTGAGAAAAAAATTAATGCAAATTCAACTATAAATTACAATTAATTTAAATATAGACGTAAAAGAAACTTAATCTGTAAATTGTAAACTATTAACAGGTGCGAATTTATAAACGATGAGAAAATAAAATAATTAAACCCATACACACACACTCACACACACATATGTATATATATATATATATATATATATATATATATATATATATATATATATATATATATATATATATATATATGCGTGCGTGTATAAAAATGAAAAAGGTTGGTCAAAACGTATCAAGTTTGATCGAGACACAAGAAAAGGTTTGGAGTATTTGGAAATATCCTAATTCCCATGTAGCAGAAGCAAAACAGACTTGACAATGTAAATTTTTATCACTTTACCGGAACGTAACATCAGTTCATTTGTCACACCATCAGTGGCTTATTCCTTAACCAAAGATATTGACACTCGAGAAATAGCAAACACGAAAAGTAAATTTCTGCACCAATACGCAGGAATAAACTATTTATAATGGGAAGCTAATTCTCACTAAACAGTGTGGTAGTATGTACTTCTCTCTTAAGCTATAATTTCTCTAATGAATTAAAGAATATCTGTCCAAGACTAACAGAAATTTCAAACGTTGCGATGTCAACAAGAGCGTGTATTAAAACACGAAAAATGATCTACAGCCTTTCAAATTAAGGATCTTGTACATTTTTAACCCCATGAAGTAATGATATCAATGAAACGAGAATTGACTATGAGAATTGACGTGACATTGAATGCTGATAAAGCAGTTCAGAAAAAGATTAGGAAAAAAACTCCTAGTATAACCTACCTCTTATAAATATTGTTGGGAACATTTATATTGCATTACATAAATAACAATAACATTTGCTCACGTGTATAAGTTTTATTTATGCGTTGTTATCTACTGAATTTATAACATATATGATTCTACATTAATTATTCAAGCAATAACTCACTCGTTACATATCAGGTGTTAGTAAATGTTTTTTTAGGAACTAGATTGATTTTTCATAAAGATCATTTTATTCCAAAACATTTAAAATGAATTAAAATGTTTCTGTTATTTAAATATTTTTTTTAATAAATAAAAAAGATACCCAGTTCAACATAATATTGTATACATTGATCTATTTATTGGAAGGATGAAGAAAAGAGTTCATGAGTTTTATTTACTTCTACAATTACCTGTGGACTTGAATTTTTAAATTTTGTATTGAAATTTTTATGACAATTTAAAGCAGTTTTTCTTTTCCTTAGATTCATCTGGACTGCATTAACGGCGTTCAATTTCGCTTAATAATACTGCGTCGATTCAGTGACGTTATTACTTCATGGGGCTAAAAATTCTATTTATCCAAATTCTATCTATCCAATTCTATCTATCTATGGATCAAAATTAAGGTTTTGAACTAATCTCCGGTTTGAAAAGCCGTACTTCATTTTTTGTTTTTAATACTCGTTGTTGTTGCCATCGAAAAAATTTCTTATCAAGAGCATGGCTCAGGAGGATTTTTGGAAAATAAATTGATTATATATATGATTATACTGGATATCATATATAACGGATACTAAAGGGACTTGTTGGTTTTCGTCGTAGCAGCCGGTATTTTTTGAAACCGATACAAACTTTAAAAGAGGGAAAATTTTCAGAAATGTAAAAAACAATTTTTTTAAAAAAAACAGTTTGTTTTTATATATTTATTTTTCCATATCGCACATCCAGAATGAAAGGAGCATAACTAAAAAGAAATGTTTTTGTTTGAACGAACATTAAACACAGATTAAGTTTAACATAGAAGCCCTCAGGGTGTTTCCTCTAACAATACTAGCTTTTCTACTAGTAAAAGTTTTTGCAAAGTCTCAATTGAGTCCAAAGCATCTCCCATTGAAACTGTGTGCTCATCATCTTCCTTGAAAATGTTTGTAAGGTTTGCTTACATTTTGAATTGAATCCTTCGCTTTTCCATTGCCGCACCTTTATAACCGATGTTTTTACCCCCTATGTATAAATATATATATATATATATATATATATATATATATATATATATATATATATATATATATATATATATATATATATATGCACATATATATATTTCATAGTTCAGTATTATAATCTACCACGCTAACGTTTATAAATAACAAAGGATTCTCGTTAATTTAAAGAAAACTGCAAGTAGGCTTATTTTGAAAGTTTTTTTAATGTGTAAACATTTTACTTTGGATTGTTCTAATCAAATAACTTTTTTGTAAGATCATTAACAAACTACGACCACGAAAAATCAAACTAAAAGCATTCTGTAGACCTAAGTTCTTAGATCGCTAGTAATACATATATAATTAAATAGTTACAAACATACTTTGTAAATCCTTATGAATATAATATCCTTCTATAAGATTATCTCTTATAGAAGTAAATAAATAAATACATATATTTATATACATATATTTTACATATACATACAATTTTGTTTTCGTTCTTTGTTGGTTCTTCCCCTTAAGTTTTATTCTTTAAAATCATTGTGATCATAACAAATCTAAATTTTCCACTGCAAACGTTTTGCTTTGCATGAAGAGTTAATGAAAACGCTGGCAGAGAGGGAATGGTATGTACATTTTAAATTACTTTATAGCTTCCTGAGACTTTTGGCCCATTATCTCTAAACTAAATAAATATAACTCTAGATTATCTAGCTGGCTATGTCACACCTTAGACCAACCTACCATCGACCAGAGGATGACCAGCTAGAGAAAAAGCACGACTCTTAGCCACTGGGTGGCCACCTGACTCCAATTGTTCCGATCACGCCGCTCGTGCTCTCCGCTCCTGCTCCTGGCTTAGTCGAGAAAGACGTCCTGCCAATATTATTACGGAAGCGGAAGACACTTTTTTGTCGTCTCTACTTTTTCAGCCTGTATTTATTTGCAATTCTGAGAATTTTATGTTAAAAAGCTACGAGGTTTCGACGAAAAGGAAATTGAAAAATGTTCTATTAATTGTAGTAATAGTTGTAACTTAATCATGGAGAAACTTACAGTTTATTTTGAGACACACTTCCAATTCATTATGATGAGAAAAAAAAAGTGCCGCAAGTACCGAAGAAACCATGCAGGTTTTGAGTTTCAATACTCATTAGAATATATTGCTACGTGACCAACAGTTATACAAGGAGGTGGTGATAAGTCCAATGCAAATGCTTCAAACAATACAAACCGCACGGTTTGCACATCAACGCAATGAAAGACATTATGTATGCCATCGGAGGATATCCCGACCCCTCAGCTGACATAACCTAAAATAAGTTTTCTGATTCAGCAAGGTCGAAGTGAGGAGCCCAATGCCTTGTCCACTGAGCTTCACATGTTCTTTCATAATAAAAAAGGTTGAGAGTTGCTATAAGTAGAGAGTTGCTACCAGTAGTGCATTATTATTTTATTCACAAATTAACATCAGATTAATTATAATTAAAATCCAAAGATGTATGTTAAAGTCCAAAGATGTATTCATATTTTTCAATCATAGTTTGATTTGTAAGAGTGAAGATATTGTTGGACCGTTGACGTAACATAATTCACGAAGAAGTTGGTTGGGTATTATGGAAAAATAACAAAACACACCAATTAGTATAAGCTCATTTTCAGAGTGTGCCGAAGTTTCGGCTTGAGTTACAGCTCTTCACCAGGGCTAAGCAGTACCTACAAGATAACCATGAAAATATCTATTTCAAATCCAACCAGGTATTGGTAATTGGTAATTTTTAGTTTTTAACCTTTCAAAAGGTTAAAAACTAAAATGTATTATTACAACTTTGGAGTTTGAAGTGAGTCTTTCTATACCATTTCATCCAGACAATGACACCCAGCATCTCAGATTTCGATTAAATTTAGTATGCTTTATCCTTTCATATAGATATTTTGTTATTTTTGTTATTAAGTAGGAAAAATGTCATTATTTTTATTATTCTATACGGTAACGAGTTACATCATAACTAATTAATTTCTTTTATTAGCATACCACCTTTGGTTCATAATATCTTTTTTTGTAAACACACTATTTTACGTTAAATTTTCCTCGTTTGATAAACATTTTTTTTTCTCTATTAAGCAGGTAAAATGCCATTATTTTTATTGTTATATAAGTAATATTGCATTGTCGAGTTTCTAGGATCATCCTGGGGCGATCTGTAACTTGGATGCCAAATCTAAAAAAAAAATAAAACCGGCGTAGTGTATGAATTTGATAGAAATCATTTTTTTTTTTTCTAGATTAAGCAGGGAAAATATCACTATTTATATTACTGTATACGGTAGCTAGGAACATCATAACAACTAAAATAAATCCATTTCTTCAATTAATATTCCGACACTGGTTCATATTAATTTTTTTGCGAAACACCATATTTTACGTTGAAATTATTCTAGTTTGAAAAAAATATTTTTTCTATATTAAGCAGATAAAATGCTATCATTTTTATTATTGTATATGCTAGCTAGAATAGACGTAACTACTAAAATAAATACATTTCTTTTATTATCATACTGCCTTTGGTAAAATTATTATTTATTATTAATAAATTATAGAAGGGGGTGATGCCTCTCTATCCCTTATTTATTATTAATAAATTATAGGAGGGGGTGATACCTCTCTACTCCTCCCAGGGCGACGTCCCTATATGAAGCTATAAAAGTATACAGCTATGAAAATCTCAATATATGAATTATGAAAAATAGGAATTAAAATGATATGGAATAAATGAAAGAATAAGATATGAAAGTTATAATAGAATAAATAAAAATTAAATATATATATATATATATATATATATATATATATATATATATATATATATATATATATAATAATATGTACCATATATTTTTATTTTTGAAAATTGTATATTTGTTATTTTTGCTTGTATATTTTTGTGCATTCTGTTATATCTTTCATATCGACGGCATCACGTAATATTCAAGTAACTGTATTTTTATCACAAATTATTTTTTACTTGTTTCAATAAAGGTCTAAAAATTGTCAGAAACCTCTAAATTAGTTCAACATCGATTTCCTAAGGATACGAAGGAAAAATATGAATTATAGGAAAAAAGACAGTTATGAGGCTATCGTGTGAGGCCAACGATATTTTATTATTTCATTCATTTTTCTTCATTTTATTTTTCATTTTTATAATTCATGGACATTTTCAAAAATTAATAAATATGAAAATTAAGATAAGAATTATTCATATCTATAATATTTATTTTCATAGAAGTTTTCATAGTTGTATACTTTATAGATTCATGGTTGTTATCATGTTTTGATAGTTCAGATGAAGATTTACAAATTCGGCCGAAATGTCAGCACACATTAAAAATATGTTTATACTTTTCGGTGTGTTTTTTCTTTGGCCGTGCACCCCAACCTAATTCTTCTTGAATAGTTTGATTTGATTCATTTTTATAGACTTAAGGAAATTTGCTGTTTGAGAAAAAGCTACAGAACTGAGGCCTGAAAGAACTTCCACTTTTTATTTTTTTTATTTTCTTTTTAAATTAAGTATTACTTTAATGTTATTTAGCAAGTGCGTATTTTATTTATTTATCTTAATTCACTTGCTGCCATTTGTTTAGTTGCTTGGTAGCTGGTGAGATGGAGCAAAGATGTATGAAAAATGAAAACAGAAAAAATATGAACTAAAAATATATTTTGAGAAAATTACCCAAGAACCAAATTGTAATTTATTCATACTACTAAAAGACAATGGACCACTAACAATTTGACTAAAAGAAAATAAATCCCAGAGGATGTTTAAATACTTGTTGAAGCCTATGATTCTCACCCAATCATTTGCTGTATAAGGTATACGGATTTAAAAAAAAAATAATTTAAAACAATCAAGAAGAAACTAGCCACATACATCAATTGTATATCGCTTGAAATGAAATCTCATTTCATAAAAAATTATTTCAAAACATTTTTACAGTTTAACAAACGGTACCTATTTATAAATTTAGCAACATCATTTTTTTTTTTCGTTTTCGAATCGCTTCTTTCTCGACATTCACAAAATTAATAATTCTAACTGCTAATTCTTTTTCATTTGGCATCTTGTCTATTTAAAATAACTCTCACAACTGACAGAAATTATGGATGTAAACGGTCTGAAGGGCACTATCGAGAGTTGCCATGGCACTCCATTTACACTATCCCGTGAAAAGGTATCGGCGAGAAGCACCAGAGAGGTTCCGCGGTATATTCCTCTGACATGTGAACGCATCTTAAAGTTGTATTTTCACAGTTTTTACCAATAAACTGACGATAATGATTATGTAAACCCATAAATTGTAGGAAATCAACTTGGATTTATCATACATATGTGTGTGTGTGTGTGTATATATATATATATATATATATATATATATATATATATATATATATATATATATATATATATATACTTTAATAATTTTATTTTACTATATTAAAATAACTTGTTCTTCTTTTTCATTACTGTGGGAATCTATCGTTTCCGAACTAGTCATAGCTACAGAGAGGCTACACTGGCTGAAGGGGCGGAGCGGGGAGAACTATTGACTATAGCTGCAATATTATTCCGACACTATAGAAACAGACGGAAGTGCGGGGGGGTAGTTGGACAATGAAGGTGGCCTAGTAAAATGCCGGGTTTGGTCGATATAGTTGGCAGCTGGCGGGGGTCAAAAAACACCCTCAGCAGGCCTCCGATCCAGAGAGCATCCACACCATCCAGCAGTGTTGATAGCTAGGACAATGTTTGGTAGTTAGGATAATGTTCACCATCTTCTTGCGTTCGTTCCAGGTTTGTGTTTAAAAATATACTCCGAAGAATTTAATAAAAAGCGTGTTAAATCAATGAGAAACCGACGAAGTAGTTGCAATACATCTCAGATTCTACAAGGTACCACAATGAAATGTTCTACTCTTAAAACCTGAGAGATTAAACATGTAATATAACTTTAAGATTTTTTTTTTTAATTCAAAACTAATTTAATATAAAAAAATTATTTTACGAAATGTAACTGATCTTGTCGTACTATTAGTACACTACCTATAGAGCTTGTTGTATTCAATATTCAATCAGAAATATTAATGAATCCAGTTTCACAAAGATGATACGTTAGGCGTTTTCTTCCTAGAGAGATTTTTGTTCGACAATTACAGATACGTGATTTCAAAATTTATTTGTAAGAATAATAGTTTGTATGTTAAAAATATAAAAAAAAATAATTATTAGTGCCATCACTTAATTATTTAATAAACACATTTATAATTGGACATATAGTAAACAGAATACGTATTCTTAAAGTGCAATGATTTTAAGAAGCAATGAATTTCAGAAGAGGAAAAAATTGTAATAGATTAAAAAAAAGAAAAAAAAAAGAAGTCCATAAAAACCAATCAACTAAAAATAACTGCAATGCCCTAAGCACTGTGTTAAATATTGGTCGATAGCCTATAAGACTAGTTATTATGAACTCTCAAAATAATTTTAGCTTTGTATTAATAAAACTTAAACCCATACAGCCCATCATGGGTCTTGGGTTCGTGAGGTGATAAGGAAGTACTGTTTCTTGGCCGTTTCCGCAATCACCTGTCTAGGTTCCAGTCCTGGCCTAATAAACACAATTATTTGGCTTTGAAGGAATGGAAACCGCGGTATGACAGAAACTTCCTGGTTTCCAATTCATCAAAAAAATTACCTGGCATTATGTTTTTCTCTTAATTTAATCCTTATAACCATTATGACGCGTATTTTAAATAAACTAACTAGCCTAAAAAAAAAAAAAAGGAGGAATTACATATTTCAGAAAAAATTGTAAACCAATATTAAATATTAAAACAGAGAGAATCAAATATAATGATAATAGAACTTTTTTTTTCCAATTTTCTAAGCTTTTAATGATTTCCAATCATTTTCGAAAAAAAAATTCACATTGCAATTCATTTCTATTTTATTTAAAATCCGATTGTTATCATATAAATATGTCAAATATAGAAATAATCTACAATCCTACATCATTACCCTTATAATAGGTAATCATAATGCATTTATTATATTTTATTTTTTATTATTTATTTATTATTATTTAATTTTTGAAGCTGATAATAGTACTTTTTTAATGAACTACTCTTAGGCTACTATATCTTTTTAGTAGCTCTTTGATCTGTCAAAAAAAATAAAAATGAAAATTTTAAAAATATTTAAAAAATATAATATTTTAAAAACTTTTAAAAGTAGTGTCGGGATGAACATTATTTTGCAATATTGATTCGTGTGAAATATATGTTAATGCTTATTTTGTTTTTTATAAATAATCAATATTATTTTTTAAAATAAATAAATGATGGGCTTTTTAAACATTATTAAAAATCGGTATGAGAATAACAACATCTACCTACATTCATTTTTTACAAGGAGGATTAATTTTTTTTTTATTGTCAAATATGTTTAAAAAATAATCAATGGCCATTTAATGTAATAAAAAAATAAATACTGTCCAGGAAATTTAGCACAGAATAATTTTTTCAATAATTCGGCTATTGTTTTTTTTTTAATTTTCAATAATTTCAGTAGTAACAGACTAATTAATGAAGACAATTTAAAAAATAAACACAAAAAACTGCTAATGTAAATATAGAATCTACTTGATAATAACAATATAAATCCAGAGCACTTAACCACAACTCCGTGTGAGAAGCGTACCAAATCAATCAAAGCCGACACCAATGGACACGATCACACAATAAAAAACATCTAACAAGCACAATGGGGAAAAAATAAGCAAAAAACACAACAATTTTCCACTCAATCAGTGATGTGAGGTACAAAAAAACTGGACTCAGATGGCCACAATGACATGCATATCGGCCTGTAATCCAGCTTGGACACACCACGGCCGGGTGGTCTCTTTGTTAAGAGGCTGACAAAACATGTAAGGGAGGATTACAGCTTCACCCTCACTGTCAATAGTGGCGATCCTGGTGCCGTGATATTGCTCTTTCTCTAATGTTATCTCTGTCTGCTAATCGAGCGGAAATGGTCTCTGTCTCCGGTCTGTCCGGTGACGATTGTTTTCGGCAGGCTTTTCTTCATCTCGTGGGGGAGAAAAAAGTAATTTAGGTCTAGAAAAAAATGATACAATAAGAGCCATATTCAATTTGTTTCAACAATATGGGTTTGTTAATATTATTGATTTTAATTAATAATATTGTATCTATTTGAATACAAAATTATTATTTCAGATATTTAATTCATAATTAATAACTAAATTAATACACCAGCTATGCATTTCATTTGGATTTGTGTTCACATAAAAATGTACAAGTGTTGCCAATAAATGTTTGTTGTTGGTATGGAAAATAATAATACGCATGGACAATACATAGTAAGGACAATAATCATTATGAAATTATAATATAAATTGTAAATTTCTATTGCACTTGCTGGAGTCAAAGGTTAAACAATGTATATTACTAAATAAAGTAATATAATATGAGTAATTATATAAGCCAGGTATCGATGCTTGATGTCATTTCTATTGATAAAAATAAATAACAGAAAGGGAAATAAATTAGCTAGAGTAAAAAGGCCTGTATCCAACCTTGTCTTAAAATATTTTAACGAAACTTTTTAATTTTAACTTCCTAACTTAACTTTCTCACTTCACCGAGATCCTCTAGAGCCTAAGCGGTGTGGGTACAATTACATTTGGTTAAAATTGTCTCCTGTTGACACCGAAGAAATAAAACAATTTTCCTTAACATTTATTTGTGGTAAGTCGACGAAATACATCTCTTCCTCTTGTTTGAATAGCATTGAAATCAGTAGATAACCTCTTTCGGATCTAGTGTAAGTACATCGAGTAGTTATAACTAACAGAGTACTGAGAGAGTAGATATTGAATTTAGAAACAAAAATATATTTTCAACATATTATAGTAATTAGTCTAAAATTTATTTAGGAGATCCAACAATTTATCCATTTTATTGAGCTCCGTAAGATACAAACCTTTTGTGTAAGGTGAATACCAGGTAGGTCTAAAAAAATAATGTGTGTGAAGTGCGAGTGATAATTTATTTATTTCAATTTTCGATGAAAAAATTGGTTGTTTCGTTTTTGATATAATATGTTTCGGTACATTTATATTTTTTTTCTTTTTCATATCCATCTATTTACAAATAATTAGATTGAAGATTTGAATTTTAATAAAACATTATTTTCATCAAAAAGTTCACAATCTGAGAAGAAAAAATAAGATGCAATTTGTATTGATTTTTAGCATTGGGCAAAAAGGAAACCAAACTGGGAAAGTGAAATTTATTATCAGCACCCAAAAAAATAAGTAGAAGTACTAAGTTTTAACTTCCTGCTCATTAACGCGAGGTTGAAAGCGGAAAAAAATAGTCCCAAAAATGGTACTTATGGTACTATGGTAGTTGGTACGCTTGATGAGACCTCTGGTACTCGAAGGCTTAAGCTGAGACCTTCTTAAAGGATTTGATTTGGAGTGCAGCACCTTTGAACTAATAAACATATTGATACCATTCATATTGGCGGGTGTTGCTCTAAGTGGGTTAATCGTGCCTTTGCATTCCAACTACTGCAGTAATTGCGTACTTTATAAATCATCGATGAAAAGATAAATGAAACATTTTTTATTCTTTTCGGGTAATCCTTAAGGCTACCAACCTAATCCAGCCAGAGTGGAAATCCGAAACTAGAGAAGGCTTCGTTCTTGTTTATGAATCATGAGTCATTTGAGAGCTGGAATGAACCTTATGAACATAATTTTTTATGACTCACGTTCACCGGTTCGCTTTTTGAATGTCGTATGCGGTTGAAAAGATTGACCAATGATCTAAAATGATTTCTATTTTGTAATTTATGGTGCATGGAAACCCATAACAGCTTGTTTTCTCCTAGCCATCTTCCCTAAAGGGGGAATAAATTAATCTACCCATTTATCCTCCACTAATTAGCGCTAACTAATCGCCATTATTTCATATTCCTTATTCTATTCTAGCCATTAATATTTCCCCAGGTCCCTGAGGTCATTTTTACAACCCGTTTAGAGAATATCAACAATACACACAATAAATAAAGGTAGGCCGGACTGTAAGATATTGCTCTTCCGCAAGGAACAAATTAAAACAAAAGAGACCCCCGAAGCTGGTGAAACATTAGCTATTGTCTCCAGAGCCAGGTCTCTTGGATAAAGACCTCTATTAATTTCTCCACCGTCTCTCTACAAAGGCTTCTCTGATAGCAACCCTTTTTCCAGGCTTCTCCGTTTGTTTCTCTTTCTTATACTTTACCTTTTAATTTCGTTTCTTTTTTTAAGTTAATTTTTGTTTGTGTATTGTCGCGTATCTGACGATATTCATTTACTTAATTAGTTGTTAGTAATATGAAAGCTAATAATATTAAAATTTATTAAAATATAAAAAAATAATAAATCTCTTTATATTTTAAGTAGGTGAGCAAATATGCTTTATTATCTTCCTTTAAAATGTATTAACGTTTTTGGTTGTCCCCATCCTCAAAGCATAAACTAAAAATCAGATCTATTATACATACCTAACATTATAGAATAACATTTATGACTCATTAAGTTTTACGAATAGATAAAACTAATTACCTAATAAATTACAAAATATAGATGTTGTCAACAAATTAATGATTATTTTTTAATTTATTAAATAAATTAAAAATTAATTTTATTAAGTTTCCTTATTTCAATTTGTTTACATGATTGACGTGATTTTTAAAAAGTGTGAATCTATCACTGACGCCATCATCCAAGGCAAAGCCATGAAGATATCTCAATGAAATCAAATGCACATTTTTTTTTCTTCATATTAATGAACTATGTATTTTCGAACTACATCCAAAATCATTTTTGAAAACTATAATTTTAAATATTTACACTGATATTTAAATTTAAAATTATTTGTTGAGTTAGTCAAATACTTTTCATGAACTCTCAGCTCAAATTATTTCAATAAAAGGAACCCACAGATTTAAACCTACATGGAATATGGAGTGATTAATTAATGCTTAGAGAATTTAAACATTAAAGAGACCGTTTCAAGATATATTTGAACACCCAAACTGCTCAATATAGCTAATTTGATGACGACTTGGTATAACTTAATAATATCTACTTAATAACTGCTTGAGGTAATGTTGTGTAAAAACGTTTCGGGTTAAATGCGTTAAATTCAAATCCTAAACTGGTAAGATGTGTCCTTTACGGAGCTTGAAATCTAAACCCTGATGTGTAATAATAATTCTTTTAATTGACAATAATTCTTTTAGCACTTGTAGGGACAAGTGGAGACCTCTGTTGGGTGACAAGTGTGCGTGATGTACACTTACCCTTACTATATTTATATATTACTATATTTATATTTTGTCGAGGCAACTACAGAATTATTTTTTTCAGTACATTTATTCAGTTACATTCCACACCCTACATTCATTACTCAATGAAAATTTTAAAATGTGAATTTTTAACTGTTTTTGGTAAATACATCATTATAAGGATCTTCGGAAACCGAACTATTCCAGATACGTCGTACGCACTTACCCCTTTAGGCAAGTGCGTCTTGGGTATTATTAAATTGAATTATCAGTCTCATAGAAATGGACGTGATTGAAACATGGGCTTGGATGTAATATTTAAAGATAATCGTCTGGTAAAAAAAAAAAAGGAAAATTTTTAAACAGAGGAAAAATCAAGCTGCAAAAATGACCAGTTGACATCCGCATGATGATATAGAAGGGGATTGACAAATTATTTGCCACTTCTATAATTTTGTTTTTATTGAAAACTAGTTTCGAATGTTATACATTCATCTTCAGTTCTAAAAACACAAACAAATTAAAAAATATGCAATTCAAAATTGGTATTATTATACATATAAAATGAAATGTAATATAAATTAGTATTAAAAAACATTTATGAATTATGAATTTAATTAAGACAAGAAATCAAATATATGTTGGTAATGATCCATGTTTAAGTAAATTTTGTGTGTTTTTAGAACTGAAGACGAATGTATAACATTCGAAACTAGTTTTCAATAAAAACAAAATTATAGAAGTGGCAAATAATTTATTCGTCCCTAATTCAAAATTAATTTTTTTACAGCCATTTAAAGTCGAACTTTAAATATGTGCACCTATCCTATATGAAGATTCGCTGGGTAATTTTGAATAAAACTGAATATCATAATATGAGCATTTGATGAATAGCAATATCATAAAAAGTTATTAAAAATATATCTATCAAAACAAAAAATAATATGCTAATATTTTGTTTATTAATGACGTGAAAACCTAACTGGAAACGGCTGAAAAAACATTCTGCAAAACTAAATAATTATTTTTGTTCCTGATGAAAATACCAAAAACGGATTATAGTGTTCTTCTAATTGCGCAAATTCATTCATTCTTCCCTCAAAGCAATAGAGACTCCCTATCAGTAGAATACAGACATCTCTTGCATTTTTGACCAGAAGATACAAACAGGGTGTATTACGGCCAAAACGCGGCGTGCTATAAACATATAAAAATTTGGCAGATGGGCCGAGATAGGACATCTGTTGGTCAGTAACAAATGACCCCGAGGTCACAGGTCTTCCCATTGTTTTGACCCCTCGTTTTTACGCCAAAGCCCCTCCGCTTCCTCCCCCAGTATTAGCCGACAATAATTCCCCTCCGGGGTCTGGAAAGATTTTTGGGCTGGAATATCCGTTAGCATTCCCCCAAGCGAGTCAATAGCATATTTAACGGCGTAGCGATTTAAATATATGGCCCAAAAAGTCCATTATAGTTTTATTGTGTGGACCACGTGCCCGTCCACGGCTGTTAGTTTTCGAGGCAAGGAAAGGCACTCGTGTGCCACTTCACGCAGTCTGATGCCATTTTCGGGATTAACATCAGACATGGGGCTTAAATTACTAGTGTAGGTTAATGATGTATTTGTTCAAGGGAGAGATACTGTTTGTTAGAGGCATTAATAAAATATCCCGTGCTCAAAGGATACTGGAAAGCTAATAATCTTTCCTGTGCTCAAAGCATACAGGAAAGTTGTATGTACCCGTCTGAATTTTACAAGCTCCTGGTATAGAATCTTTATTGTAAGGATGGAATGATAGCACATAGGTTTGAAAAAATGAAGCGCCGTCAAGAAACAAAATAAAACGTAAAATACAAATTAAATAAGACAATAACCGAAATTGAGGAATTCGGATTATTGGTCAAAATATTAATTGAATTTATTTGGATAATCAATGTACGGTGTTTTGTCTGATTCCCATTTTTTAGCTCTTTGTGATATAAACTTTTTAGCAAAGAAACTTGTTAATATGCTAATTGATTGTGTAAATATTTCAGATCTTCGTAATAATTGAAACAACCTTTTGCACAAAATTAATAAAAATTTCAGGAATTCACATTTTAATCTATTTTGTAACATCAAAGTATTGTTTTTAGTTAAATGTATATAAATATAAATAGCCAAAAAATTAAATAAAACAAAAATAAACTGCTTAATTAATACATTTAAAAAAATATATAGAAAATTTATTAACATCTATCTAGATTTAAAATTTGAATGAAGATTGAAAACGAATATGCATATCCATTTCCATTTTTTTCTGTGTTCATTTATTTTTTTTATTTTATCCCCTTGAAGATTCTAATAACTCCTTTGATTCTATCTTTCTATATTTTAAAACACATATTGCAGTTATTTCTGACAAAGGGATAATTAGATTTGCTTTAGGACTCAATACCATGATATAATATGAAAATAATATACTCAATAGAAGTAAAAATTTCAAACGTTCTAAAAATACTATTTTTCTTCATACTTCCCTTTTCCTGTTAACACCCCAATTACTAAATTACTACAACTACTATCATTACTATGTCAATAAACGCATAAAATTCTGGAGTATTAACACTAATTCCTTTTTAATGCAAATCAGCTAGTTTAACTGTCCCTTAGCTTGAAAAATATTAGCTGATCCTTTATTTTTATATTGATTTTTTAATTAATTAAATTATCTATCACAACATGTTTTTATTACAGACACAAACACATAATACAATCTCAAGTAGGATATTAAACCTTTGATTTCTCCTATTTTTATTCAATAATGGAATTGATTGATTTTCATTAGATTTATTTATTTATATTTGTATTTTAACGAAGTAAAAGGATCGTTCGACAACATGAATAATTTTGTTGTTATTATAATGTACCAAGGAAGGAAGATTGATTATATGCCTTCAAACTTTTAATATCTTTATTCATAGATTGACGTTTCGGACAATTCGTCCATTATCAAATCCATAATAATAAATTAGTCTTAATAAATTATTTGTCCTTTCTACATATAAATTATTGGCCTCTTGACTGTCCATTTTATTACCCTAAAACTTTAAGTGCAATTCATCCTAATTTTTTTTTTAAATTTAATTTAGCTAATTTTTTAACATTATATAGATCATCAGGTTTGTGAAATCTATGGTTATAAATCTATGAATAAAGACGTTAGAAGTTTGAAGGCATGTGATCAATCTTCCTACCTTCGTGCATTTTAATAACTTACTATAAGAATTCATCGATAAAATAGTCTTTCTTATGATTATGATGGGAATGAAAGTACCTACACCATGAATCAGAATTTCATTAAATATACAAGATTAAGCTCTTGGTTGTTAAGACAACCACTTTTTATAAACCTGACGATGTATATAATGTTAAAATAATAGTTAAATAAAGTACAAAAAAAAGAATTTGGGATGAATTAAACTTTAAGTTGAATTAAGTTTTAGGATAATAAAATGGTTAGTCAGGTGGTCAATAATGTGTATGTAGTAAGGAAAAATAATTTATTAAGAAAAATGAATTTTGATAATTTGTCCGAAACGTCAATCAATGAATAAAGATGTTAGAAGTTTGAAGATATGTCATCATTCTTCGTACCTTGTTATGTTTTAATAACTTACTGTAAGTCTTTATCAATAATGTAGTCTTAGTCTGGTTGACAATTATGAACATTAAGTACATCTAACAGTCAATAACAACGAAAAATGTGTAACTCAGTCAATTATGTATCAATATATCCAGAAATATTAAATTTAAATTGAAAATCGAAAATTTGTATACATGAAACTGTTAATTTCAAATTCCATATAATAATTGTGAAAGCCAAGAAAATGTTAAGAAATAAAAATTCCAATCATTCCATTTAATATTTATTTAATTCAATATCTAGATTTATACCTTGAACGACTAATAACTTCATAAAGACAAAACCTTTCATTCTATAAATACTTTCATACAGTTATAATCCAATTATTTATTTATTTTATTAATATAGTTAAATTGTTTACACAGTCGTAAAAAAATAAATATTAAAAAAAAAATAGTAATAGACCTCTTCCCTCAACTGCCAAAATGATGCTGAGGAATTAATGTTGTTCGAAACTGATCAATTATGCCACTATTTGATATGCTTTGAAGGCCATAGAACGTATTGTGAGTTTTGTCCACAAGTTAGAGATTTCTGGACCACTGTGCCACTCTTGAGTATCAAATATTATTTGTGTTCCGAATGCAAGTTGCATTTTACTTTCATCTAATTTATGTATTTTATTTATTGAACATCAGGATTCCGAAAATTATGGATTCCGAAAAGTAGTCAGTCTTGTTAAAGAGAGAAAGCAGTAAATGGGTGATAAAAAAAATACTACCCGCATGATCTACTAGAAAATATTTCAAAATTCTTAGAAGAAATGGAGTGGAATTAATGTAAAAACAAATGCCAGTTCTTCAACTAAAGTATCCTAGCATAGTATATCAAACTTTTATTTGAAAATAAAATTCTATATTCATTCTCTATTATTTCAAAAATAACAAATACTTTGTAATTCAACATCTAATACTGGGTTCTCCTGTTAAATATGGAATAGTTGGTCGCAAGAGAGTTGCATTGCAACTGACGAGGCCTGAAAGAAAACAGATTCAGTGGACGAAGAGCCTGTCAGTAAACGTGCATGCCATGTCAGTCTTTCTACAAGTACTAAGTAAGTGTTTAATTGTAGCAGGAGACCCAGTAAAATTAAACTTAATAACTTGATTGGGATTGAAATTACTATAAGGAGTAGCATTAGTTTAGCGAGTGGATTCCGGGGGTCGAGTGATATAGATGTCGGAGCCAAGCTAATGGACGGGTCCTCACTAAACCTTCCATCTCAATAAGGCTAATTATAGATGACCGTTATTAACTAGTGGCTACCTCTTTCCGATTCACAGTTAATAATTTACCTCTGCCCTGCCAGCTCTTGACCAAATAGGACCAGATTAGTCTCTCAGCGTCCATTAGATATGATTTAGTATATTAAGACTCCTCTCGGTGTGAGGAAGTAAATATCCCCCATTATACTTAACAGTTATATTTATTGTATAATTATAAATGGCATTGAAAAGGCACATAAATTTCAGAAAATATAGCGAGAGAAATCTATTCTTGATTACTGGTTAACAAATTAATTTATACAAGAATGTATCGTTCTCTTGGACGAGGATTGCCACAATGCGATTTTTTTTTTTTATTGGATAGATTCCTGTGACGTATATTTCCTTGTGAATTAATGTCAGATTTTTAGTTTCAATATCTATCGCAGTAAAAAACTATTGTTAGTTCAGCTATTATAGAAATTTACTAGTAAACTTAAAGATATCTCTCAAACTGTGCCATGCTAAAGATAATAATGAATTGTTTTTAATATTTTAACAATATTATTCTTATAACAGTTAGTAAGTATCAATATTTTGCATCATTATTTATGTTAATAATATTATTTTGCATTTTAAGTTAGGTTAGGCTTCTTATGAACATACTACAACTTAGTTCTTTATTGTCCTTCTTCAAATCTTTCAGCATTTCTCTTTTTTGTTATATAATATTTTATCAATCAAATAATTTTTTTTAAGAAATTCAATTATTTTTTTTTTTACTTTTACGCATTCAATGAAATATTTTGAATTGATTTTTTTTAAATTAAATTTATTATATAGTAAACAATTTTTTTTGTAAATGTATCTTTATTATATATAAACTCTAAAGGAGGTTATGTTTAAAAAAAAATAACTATCACAATTTGAAAATGTATGTTAAAATTGAAACAGTTGTCAGCGAATCTCTTAAATTTATCCGATCTCTTTGACCAAAAATAAATCCTTTTCTTCTTGCTTTGGATTCAATAACACCAAAATCTGCATCATTTGAAAGGCAACTGAGTCCAAAAACCAGAAATTTATGGTCAATGTAATTAGCAATTTAATCCCTTGATTTTGAAAGTGTTTTTCCAAATATAAGCTTGGTTTGATATACCTGTTTTGGCCTGTGCAAGAATTTGAATACATGCGATAACTGGAATCATATTACTTAAGATATTTTATTAGACATGCTCCATTTTCTTGAGATTTTCGAGATCTATCGGTTTCATCCCACATGTACATGCGATCTTTAGATTCATTAAAACTGTGCATTCTTAGTAAATTTGTAATAGACAACAGCAGTGATCAGTTTTGGAAAAGTTAAAGCTATTTCCACATCAAAATTAAGAACGTAAATCTTCTCCTCCTACCAACTTGTCTTTGTTCGAAGATGTGGGCCTACCCATTCTATTATATTCTATGTTCTGTGTCTTGCAAAAACAATACTCGACTTCTGAACAATTAGGCTAATTTTTTCCGTGGATAGGTTGATAGCTGCTATCTGGCGTTAGAAAAGTATAATAGTGAGTAAGCGTTTTCTCTGCTGTAAGTTTGGGGAACAGACTGTCTTCTGAACCCTCCATATAAACATATATATTTATATATAAGGAAGAACCATGGAGATTATCCGGGAAGGAAACGAGGGCGGAAATTATCTATCAGTCTCTAAGGGTCTATCCTTGGGTGAGTTGTGGTATACCTGAGCTAGCCGCACCTGTGTCTCTGTCACCAAGAACTGGGACATTTTAGGCTAATTAAAACTTCTATAAAATTTAAATTTATAATTAGAGCTTTCTGCTAATTATTTAGGCTTCGTATTACTACGAACATTATTTTAATTATTAAATAGCCCCAACAACAAGTTTTATCAAATGTAATTGTTATTATTACCATAATTTACCCGTTATATATAAATTCACTTGCAGTCAAGTATATTTTCAATTACGGCTTACTCTTATTAAAAAAATGACAGCTGAAGGCCACTTAAAATATATATATTCTAAGATTAACCAAAAATATATAAAAAGTTTATTTCTTTTTTCTTAACTCGCTTACACTGTTTTAAAATCAGTTTCTAAGCTTTAAATATACATACATTCATACAGATCATGAATTAAACTCATTAGGAGCTTTTACCATGACGTTTATCTTGGTATCAAACACCTTATACTATCAATATTCTTTTATTTTTTTTGGGAGGGGGTTAAATTGTTTTTTATAGATTCTCTTAATTTTTTTTTAAATTTTCACTTGGTTCAAACTCTAACTTTCATCAGCCCTCATCGGTAAATCTGTAGAAGAAGTACTTTCTTTATAAATTGCGAATACATCCGATATCAATATTTCAGAACATCAATAATAAAAATTGGAAATTTCACATTAAAATTACAGAACCCGGTTAATATGAATGCTCCAAATACCATTTGTTGACCCGGTGGAACATAAAAAAGACGGGGATGTGAAATCCATAGACGAGTACAGTTGTAGGTCTGTTTTCCAATGATTGCAATATAATTGCGGGATCAGGTTTGTTATAATCGACACGGGGTCAGTTCTCTTCTTGAAAAGGTAGTGAGTGCTTGCTCAACAACTAGACACACGATAATTTCTCCTATCTTTTTTTCTTCCTCTTCTCTGTTTCATGTTACAGAAAATAAAATGTATTATCACCTTCTTAACCAATTTCACAGATAACTTTTCATTCTATTGTAATATTTAATGACTCCATCTTGAGAGCCCCACCAATATAAAAGAAAGAAACCTTTTAATTTCATATATAAATCAATTTATATATAATAAATCAATAAGCAATGTGTTTATTTGAAAAAAAAAATGTCATTTTTTTTTATTTAGCACATTATATGATGTTGATTTATTCGTTTTTGAGGAGTCTTAATTTAAGATTCACTTTACTTAAGTTAACTTTAACAATAAAAATAAGCTAAACATTATCATGAACACTAAAATGTGTTAATTTGGAGTTTGGTTGACCGTAGTTATACTAAAGGAAGAAATTGGTCGGGGGGTGCGGATTAGGACTAACACATTAATAAGTAAGACTTATTTATTTTGTGCCTAAATATAAATAAGTCTTACTTATATAAATATGTAGCAATGGTTAGCAAGTATATATAGTAAATATATCTAGCAAGTACATGTAGCAATGGTACTTATTTAGATATAAATAAGTCTTACTTATTAATGTGTTAGTCTTTGACCGCATCCCCCGACCAACTCCTTCCTTTATAAAATGTTAAATTGAAAAACATCAACATTATTAAGGTGATGTTGATGAATCCGTTTGTGAGGAGTCTTAACTTAAGATTAACTTAACATGAGTTAACTTAAACAATAAAAATAAGCTATAAATTATGATGAGCAGCATTAAATTATTAGTAGACATACAAACCATTGCAACATATAAGCTATTTTATTTTTAAATAAGATGATAGGTGACACAGTATGGTAAATAATACGTGACATCTTAGTTAAACAAGAATCAGTTGAACCTGGGAAATAAAAATAGTTGTATTTGAACATAAATTAATAATCAAATTTTGTTCTTTTTCCAAAACGTATTTGAAATATATTTTCTTTTCTTCATTGTTCTAAAATCATATTTTTATGGACTTATAAGCATTCAATTAGCCAATTAAAATAATATACATATGCATCCAAATCAATAGATTTAAGAGTTCTTTTCATCTGAAAATCTCCCATTTAGTGTAATAAGACCGTTGTTTTCGTAGTTGTCCAAAAATTATTACTCTCAATTCTTATCTTATATTTTTATAACAATTCTTTTTTTTTTAAATGTTTTATAAGTTCATAGTATCAAAATCCAATATCTGTTCCTCACCAGCATGATCTTTTAAACCACATCTGTTAATTCCTAAAATAAATAATTAATTTATGATAAATATTTTGATATATAAACATTTCACAAATATAAATTATCCACACATTTGTTCTGTGGATTTCCACCTTCTGTTTTCTTATTTGAAGCGTTGGTCACCTTTCAACACGAAATATTTTATTATTATGGACTATAGATTTTCTTTAAAGGTATTTAAATGACAGTTAAAGACACAAGTTATAGATAAACACTTTTAAGTTTAATTTTAGATTAAATGTTAAACCATTTAATTCTTAGCTAATATTCCGAAAGTCGTGAATATTATTATAAACATGGTTTGCATCATTAAAGTTTTATGCTAATGGCGTTTTTTATTTCTTTTTTCATGCAGTTTACCTTAGATCTAAAATATATTCATTGAATTAATTAAACCTATTACAAAATATTGAGACTCCAATGAGAAACACTAATGTATAATATTTTTTTTTATCCATTGATGCCTAAAATAATAGAAGGGTCAGTACTCTCTATTAAGATGGAAATACTATTAGGAAATTAGCAAGTTAAATAGTGATTCACATGGATGTTTAGGAAACAAAACCTAATTGATCATTGACAGCAAACTCCTGAAGCTTAAAAATTGAAACTGTTTGAGATCCATCATATATGAATATTAATAACGGACAAAAATATCAAAAAGAATACTTGGAGGAGAGGTTATGATAAAATTATTATAATTAACTAATTAATACAAATATTTTTAATATAATATCATTTTTAATCGTTTTAATATAATATATAAGGACGTTCCTGTGAACCTTATAATGAGTGTTGGTTCAATATGACCATATTGACCATCCTAAATGGACAGCACTAACAAAAGCTAACAGAGGGTGGGGTAAAACAAACCAAAGGCCGCAGTGGACAGGGGGCAGTTGGGCAAACCCCAATAAAAAAACGATTAAGACCTCATTGGGGATTTTTTGCGAGGTGGGGTCAGCCGTTCTTTAGGGGGGATGCAACTGGTAAAAAAATATCAACATGTGGAATCTGTTACACACTCAAACTGTTTGTTTCTTTAGCTGGCGTCCGCGTCTGTTCCTCTTTTTTAGATCGCTTTTTTGTAACGTTTTCAATATTTTTTTATCCACTGTCCTGGCCGGGAGTTCTCAGGGTGAGCTGGGAAGCCGAGCTTTCTCTCATGCTAAACAAACAATAGGGCTGCCGATGGAGAGTAAATATTGGAGAAATAGGAGATCGGAAGAAAGGTGATGAAATAAATCAGCAGGTGTCATTTTTTAATTTATAAAAAATCGTTAAAGTAAAAATCAGATTAGTTCAAAATGCAAAATGTTCATAGCTTATGTATGTAATATAAGCGTATGTGCTAACTAATCAGAATAAGAGATGTTTTAAATTAGTTGAATCTAAAGCATAGTTAATTCATTGTTATAAAGTGAAACCGCTTCAAGTGAAAATCTCTAACAAGTCTTGCCCAAACTGCATGCTCTTGTCAAGAAACATTGTCAACAAGAACTGGATATGGAATTCACTTCGAAAGATAAGATCAAGCAAAACAAATCAAGAAGAGGTGCCATTGGTCTCTCTCTCAAACCTGATGTAGAGAAGGCCAGCATTTATAGTTATTATATTTATAATATCTAACAAAAAGCCAAATTTAAAGGATATTTACCAATATTTCATATATATATTTAGCTGATGGAAATGTCTTATGAGCAGAAATCTTTTATCCCACATTTTCACTCAGTGGCACTACCTTTTGATGGTTTAAGTAATGGATATAAGTATTTGTTGTAGACTTCTCTACAGTATTAGAGTGTTTGTAAGGGCAGAATTTTTCTTATTATTTTACAGTCATCTGCACACCTATTTAAAGATATATGAGGTATTAATAACGAGAGTAAAAACTTAAACTTTCAACTTTTGTTTAATCAATAATTTTTATTGAATAATATTACATTCTGTCTCAGCAAGAGCAGTCGTAATAGTGACCGAAGAATTCATTCATACCATACAGGTCTGATTTCAATTTTTGAAGTGATCAAGCCCAATTTCGTATTGATATGCATCCAAGATTTTCGTAACAATTTCTCAAGTGATAAATAAATTCCAAACTTGCTCCTTTTCGATCTTGTATCTAGCAGCTTGTTCAGCTTTAAACTCACAATCAGTTACGTGTGATCAGTAAATACATTTATTTTTTCTTAAGTTGCAGTGGCGAATCTCAGATAAAAATATTTCTATATTAATAAATAATATCTTTAAATATATATTTATTCAGAAACTTAAAATAATATTAGACAGTATGATGAAAATAAAATGAAGTATACAGAAAAATGTTTGTACCTATATCTATATTAATTGTAAACATTATTGATTAACGTCATTTTCATCATGTGCATTTCTTATATTATCATAATCATCTTGATATACTTTTCATACTACTAAATCTTTATTCAAGTAGTTATAATTAGTAGTTTTCATGTATTTTATTATATAATTCATAAACTTTCATTCATAATATTTTAATTCCCATTATTTACATCATAAATTTACATATTTTTCTTTATACTAAATTTTTTTTATCATACTCTTTGTTATCTTTTATTACTTTTATTGGTACTGCGATTGTTGTTACCTTTTGTTAATCTTGTTTTTTCTTAGCCCCGATGATCTAAAGCATAGGCGGATATGTTACAATAAAGTTTTTTCTTATTTGTGTGTTTCTTCATTGACCGCACCCCAAGCAAGTTTCTCCTGCATATACTTCCACGGTCAACCATACTTCCGCCATTAATAAAATATTATTATATATATATTATAAAAGCTTGTTTTGATTATAAAGACGCTCTTGAGATATTCAAACGGAATCTTTGATCATTTGAAGGAAGCTTCATTATATCTAGTTGTATCATGTGAAATGTCAGGTGTATCATATGAATAAAAAATTTTAAATGTTAGCATTAAACATAGATTGATTCTCCAGCAGGATTAATACTTATTCATTCAAATGGCCCATGCAAAGCCACTTAAACACCGGAGGTCTCCACCACCAATAATACCAATCTACGATCAGTTTCCCCTATTACCGAATGCTTTAAACTGGCATAGTGGCATAAAATGTCTCCTGGAAAATAATTTTCATTCAATTTCCCGGTCTTTATGAAGAGGAAGAACATTTTTTTCTTCAGAAGCATTGTATAGTCGCTTAGGAGAATATTTTGATTAATCAATGAAATTAGACATCCATTGAAGCTTAAATATAAAAATTAAGCCAAAGGCTTAAAAATTAATCCTATTTCAAGAAACTTGATCAAATGGTTGTTTATAAAAAACGTGGATCACCCTGCGAGTTTTAGAAAAAATAAAATAGCAGGAACAAGAACCATTCCTGATTTCAAATGAATCTGGATACTTAAAGATGCCTTAGTTATCTTAAATTCTATTAAACATGTCAAACAACTCTGATACTCTAAAGACGATAATAACGATCACTCAATATATTGATGACAAAATAAAAAATCACTTATTTTTCATCCTGCCCTAAGGGGTGTATATAAGGACGTTAAATCCTAATGGACAAACAACAAAATATCACAACACACCAGTGATATTAGGAATGATGTTTTGTACGTGGAAATTAGCAAGCTACATATGCGCTGATGAGCTACAGATAAATATAATATATATTAATAACGAAATACTGCTTTTGGTCTACTTAAAAATGAATATTTAGCACTTATTTGAGAATCAATCATTGGTTCAGAATCTGATAATATTTTGAAGAGGTACCATTTTGAACAGCACTGAGAGTTTATGACAACTGTCATGAACAAGAAGAGCTTATGGGATTTAGATGGAGTTATGAGGTTCATTAATACAGACTTCCTCCACACGTGGGTTCCCATAGCTCCTGTTGCAACAGTTGGCACCAGGCGGTTGACGTATCACAACTGGGACAGAAAAAACTGGGCAATGGACAGTTCTTATGGTCGCCTAGCGAGATTAGTAATAGCCCCCAGTTGGACCTTCAGAAAAACCATCATATGTTTACCGCTCTCCGATATTTATGGCTTTGCCTGTTTCTAATAAATCGTCTGTCTGTCTGCCTGCCTCTCAGGTCTCTATCCACAACCCCATCTTCGCATCCCTTCAAAAATATAAGGCGAGATCAAAGTTTCTTGGGAAAAACTTCCAATCATCCACAGTGAAAAAGGCAAACCATTCCACAACGCCACTCATCCATTCAAAGTGTGTTTTATAATTAATAATATATTATTGATTGCTGATATATTATAGGAGATGATGGTTAGAGGTGCGGTAAGGAATAATACAAAACATGCAGTAAAAATAATCAGTGATTATGTACTGATATTTCGACCTTCTTTAAGGTTATGAAAACCAGATAAGAGAATAATTAAACACACATGAGATGAATAAAATGAGTTATTCCAATGTCTAATCAACCAATTTTCTGAAACTTAATGTCCCAGAATTCAATGATTTTGTTTACGTACATAGTACTATCGTTAGGAAAAAAAATGTGACATTACAAATGTTTCCCATTTTTAGTTTTTGAGTTATTAATGAATAAAAATAAAAAATTGATTGTTTTTTTAGACGGGTTTAGAATCATTTAAAAGCTCAAATCTTCAAATCAATTTGCCCAAGAAATCTCAAAATAGTATAACCCTTATAAAATTACATAGACTGTGATTATAGACATGTGTCTTGAATTTGCCAAACCAGTCCTTAGATGCTTAAACATTTCTAAAATGTTATTTTTTTAAAACATAACACATTTTTTATGTTTTTGAAAACACCAAGTGTTGCCTATATATATATATATGGACAGTGTTGCTCATAACAATGTATGAACAAAATTTCATGATGACGTTTTTTATGTTCCATTATAAAACAATAAAACATTGTTTTTTTCAAACAGAAATGGAGGTGCAATGATAGGTCATATTTTGAACAATTAAATTTAATTTGCTAAAAGTCATCATAAATACTGCGCTTTTTAGTTATTCTACATTACTCGATGTTATTCTTGAACCATTAAGTGGAGAATAAGAACAAAACTTCTTTTTTTTTTTTTTTGCATGAACCCATTCAGATACTATCATAAAATTTGACATCTACATTCTTATATTTTATTCTTATCTTATACAAAGGGATCGTGTAAAAAGAAAAAAAATATTTGATGTGGACACCGTATGACTTCCTTGTACGCCTATTAAATCATAAATCGGTGGCTCAAAAAGCGATCCTGAAATATACTTTGTGATCTATGAAATACATTTTGGCGATAATGTTTAGTATCCCGCCGAAAACATACTCCAATAACCAAATAAAATAAGAGATTAAGTCAATAGAAAATTTAGTCATAAAGAATTAAACAATAAGAAACTTCTCCGACATAGATGTCAGAAAAAAAAAACTCTTTTCAGAGATTTGATCGGAATAGCTCAAACTATTGAATGAGCTTGTTGTTAGGCAATCTATTTTTTAGTCTTATAGCTAACCATTATGATTTTTAAAAAAATATACTACAGGAACAGATATATTTAGAAAAAAAAACTATTTTCTTATTTATTTTTTTAATATTACACTCTTGTGGACTTTCTGTGATAATAGTATACTGCGCATGGTATGTTGCTATTAAACGTCTTCGATAAATATAATCTTTTATGAGCACCGGTCCATACCTTCCAGGCGGACAACGACTTCTGTCCGGCAGCCGTCAGGAACAGGTTCTCCTATCCTTAACTTGAACTAGGCTGGACCTCTCATAGCAATCAAAATGTTTCTTGTACAGGTAGTTGTACTCTTCTATGAGAATAACAATTAGTTGAACAGAACTAACTTGCTGAATATATGTGGATTTTCTTCTCACCCCTAATTGATTCCCTCTGCTACCTAATCATTCACTCTCCTGAGATCAGTCCAATTCCGATCAAAGGGAGTCAGTGAGGTATAATTATTATTTTTTTTTTTTGTGAAGTTGATGTGTGGTCATTCATTATTTATCAAGTCATCTTGGTAATGACACACATCTTCTCAGATTTTAATGGAACTCGGCAAAATTCGTTCTATTACTATCCTCTAACATCTACAAAAATTATTTGCCCTTTCATTTGCAGTTCATTTCCGCAGTTCATTCAGTGCATTTCCGAAGTCTCGGAAATCGCGCCTTTAACGTGCACTCATAACTTTAAAAATATTTTAATTGAAAACTATTGGATATATCATGGTAAAATGCAGCAGAATGTTGGTGTCATATATCTAAAAGTAGCGATAAATGTTCTCACGAACCTATCTCAATGAAAAAAAAATATATTTAATATTATTTTTTAGAAATTTAAGAAACGGGTGTTTCGTTTTGCAAAAGCCACAGTATTTATAGTCTCTGAGGTGAAATAATGCTCAATTTTTGTATAAATAATACTCTTAAATATATAGGCTATCTATTAGATAAAAAAATAAAATATTGGTGAATATTTAGAACATTTAATTACTGTGCAGAACAGATTATCTTTTATAATTCATAAGATGATGAATACTTACGTTAAACAAAATATATTGGTCAAAATAACAATCAATGTTGCGAGTTGTTTGTCTTTTTAAATGAGGAAAAAAAAACCTGCATATAACTCTCGTGGTTTCAGAGGGCGCCAAATTAAAAAAAAAAAAATAATTTAAAGAAAATAACAGATGATCGGAGAAAATAAAAATTGCAGATGTTCTAATAATAGTAATAGTTGAGGTTTGGGGCATATCGAAAGGAGACTGATTGAATAGGTCTGTGAGATGAGGCACTGAATATCTGTCTGTTTTGTGTATCATTCTGATATGAGAAGATTACCATTGTGGTGTAAATTTAATGGTTCTTAATATGCAGTTATAGATTGGTGTGTGGATCACTAGAGCTTTCCCAGAAATCTGCTGTAACACTTCAGCAATTATAAAATTTTAATCAGTGGCTTTTCTTTCAGGTGCCTGATTTGTTGTGCAACTCAATAAGAAGGGAACGAAAGAGGTGAGTAGAGGGAAAACAGGCGAGCTGGCGCACTTCTAGGAGCAGCTAATCAGAAGCCAGCATTTGGTCACGTGACCTATGGCGGGAAATTTGAATTTGAATTTTTGCCTCGACCTAACCTTAACTGCCACGTGGTCTTGCCTCGACCTAACCTTAACCACCACGTGGTCTCACCTCGACCTAACCTTAACTATTAGGCCACGCCCCTTTTTAATCACGTGACCGTTAGGTCCCGCCCCTTTTACTCTTATCAATCTCCAACCAGCCAATCATATTGCTTCATCCTGATTACCCCCACCCTAAGGCGCCATTTTGTTTACAATGACGTGGTCAGCATCCACGCTTAACCACCAGGTTTATCCCCTCCACCAATTGAAGGGTCAGGTATCCGCTTGATTGTCTGTAACCTCCCATACGGTTATATAATCATAACCTATACGATGAAGGGTCAGGTATCCACTTTATTGTCTGTAACCTCCCCTACGGTTACATAATCATAACCTATACGATGAAGGGTCAGGTATCCACTTTATTGTCTGTAACCTCCCCTACGGTTACATAATCATAACCTATACGATGAAGGGTCAGGTATCCACTTTATTGTCTGTAACCTCCCCTACGGTTATATAATCATAACCTATACGACGAAGGGTCAGGTATCCGCTTTATTGTCTGTAACCTCCCGTACGGTTATATAATCATAACCTATACGATGAAGGATCAGATATCCACTTTATTGTCTGTAACCTCCCCTACGGTTACATAATCATAACCTATACGATGAAGGGTCAGGTATCCACTTTATTGTCTGTAACCTCCCCTACGGTTACATAACCATAACCTATACGATGAAGGGTCAGGTATCCACTTTATTGTCTGTAACCTCCCCTACGGTTATATAATCATAACCTATACGATGAAGGGTCAGGTATCCGCTTTATTGTCTGTAACCTCCCCTACGGTTATATAATCATAACCTATACGATGAAGGATCAGATATCCACTTTATTGTCTGTAACCTCCCCTACGGTTATATAATCATAACATATACGATGAAGGGTCAGGTATCCACTTTATTGTCTGTAACCTCCCCTACGGTTATATAATCATAACCTATACGACGAAGGGTCAGGTATCCACTTTATTGTCTGTAACCTCCCATACGGTTATATAATCATAACCTATACGATGAAGGGTCAGGTATCCACTTTATTGTCTGTAACCTCCCCTACGGTTACATAATCATAACCTATACGATGAAGGGTCAGGTATCCACTTTATTGTCTGTAACCTCCCCTACGGTTACATAATCATAACCTATACGATGAAGGGTCAGGTATCCACTTAATTGTCTGTAACCTCCCCTACGGTTATATAATCATAACCTATACGACGAAGGGTCAGGTATCCGCTTTATTGTCTGTAACCTCCCGTACGGTTATATAATCATAACCTATACGATGAAGGATGAGATATCCACTTTATTGTCTGTAACCTCCCCTACGGTTACATAATCATAACCTATACGATGAAGGGTCAGGTATCCACTTTATTGTATGTAACCTCCCCTACGGTTACATAACCATAACCTATACGATGAAGGGTCAGGTATCCACTTTATTGTCTGTAACCTCCCCTACGGTTATATAATCATAACCTATACGACGAAGGGTCAGGTATCCACTTTATTGTCTGTAACCTCCCCTACGGTTATATAATCATAACCTATACGATGAAGGGTCAGGTATCCACTTTATTGTCTGTAACCTCCCCTACGGTTACATAATCATAACCTATACGATGAAGGGTCAGGTATCCATTTTATTGTCTGTAACCTCCCCTACGGTTATATAATCATAACCTATACGATGAAGGGTCAGGTATCCGCTTTATTGTCTGTAACCTCCTCTACGGTTATATAATCATAACCTATACGATGAAGGATCAGATATTCACTTTATTGTCCTTAACCTCCCCTACGGTTATATAATCATAACCTATACGATGAAGGATCAGATATCCACTTTATTGTCTGTAACCTCCCCTACGGTTATATAATCATAACCTATACGACGAAGGGTCAGGTATCCACTTTATAGTATGTAACCTCCCCTACGGTTATTTAATCATAACCTATATGATGAAGGGTTAGGTACCCTCTTCATACTCTGTAACCTTCCCAAAGGTTACATAACCTTCCCAAAGGTTACATAACCTTTACATTGTTTTTGTGTTTGTGCAACCTTCTCAATGTTTACGTAATCTTTACAATATTCAACTTTACCAACATTTAAACAGGTTGGATCATGTATAGACAAGTTGGATGATGTCTAGGTGAAATACAAATATGGACTTTGAACTGTTTATCTCTAAAACAAAAAGAAATAATAGGGCTTCTTATTCCTATAACAACTGTTGGACTTTGAACTCTTAATCCCCAACCTTTCTTATCTCGCTGAAACATAAACAAAACAACTTTTCAATGTACAACGTATTTTTAATATCTGATAGTATAAATAATGGCCCTTAGAGGATTAACTTTTAATCCCTAAAATATATTAACAAATCGAAACGACACGCTGGCCAAAGAGGTTGCACCTTTTCATAGCTTTGAAATATTTTCAAAGTACACGAGTCGGTATTAATAACTGCGAACATGTCGCAGTAAATTTTAATTAATGAATATTAATAGTTAATCAACACTAATTCATAATTAGTACTAATACTAATTTATATTTTATTGATACTCTGTTCGACTTGCCTGAGTATCGCCTGACTTGGCTCATAGCAGGTCGACTCATGCTCGCTTCATAACGGATGGTAGGGGTACTATGATCTATGGTGGGGGAACCTGACAGCCAATCAGATTCGAGTATTCTCCTTCTATAAATATGGCCGTTTTGTGGAGCTCTTCCTCATTATCTCATCGTGCTAGTTACAACATATCTGGAAACGTGTGAGTTGATTTTTTTTTTTTTATACCTTTTATTCATTTTGGTTGGTGTCTAGTTTTATCTCATTGTTCCATATCAGTTTTTAAATTCGTTTTTTTTAATTTTCTCATCGTTTAATTTTATCATTGTTTAATATTTCTTTCTTCAATCTTAGTTTTTAAGTTAAATTTCAATTTTTTTTTTCAAGCTAGTTTTTATTAACAATTCATTTTAAATTTGTATTTTTAAATTTACTTTATTTCATCAATAATGTCATCTTTAAACAAGTGTCAATTTCGTAACATACCTTTTAGCACCCAGTTTAATAAACTTCGTCATGAAAAGTCATGCCAGACCACGCTGCCTCGACGTACATGTCTTACTTGTGGTGAAATTTTTCAATTTCCAAAGCAGTGCATGACGCATTTGCGTCGTTGCCAAAGAGAAACACCGCTCGTCATGACGAAGCGAAGGCGCTTGGAGGCGGCTATAGGACCTTTATATGAGATCGAGACAGCATTCGGGGGAGACCTCAAGACATTTTTCCTCCCATGTTCTGAACCAATCGATGCAGTGGAATTTCTCTGCAATCAGACAGACACCCTACATCGGCTGATTTCAGAATATTTGGCGGAATCAGACGCTCCCCTAAAGTTTAATTTGGTTTTGGAGGCGACGTATGAAAACGTCAGAGGAGAGACGTGCGATCGTGCTTTTAAAACCAAAAATATGACGATATACGACATCTCTACAATCTTGAATAGCCTCAGCGGAAGCTACTCGAAAATTGCTACCGAGATGGAAGAGATGACGATGAAGGGGAGCGGATGGTTCCTTAAATGTCTTGACGGTCTTCTTTTGAAAGTCAATCGATTTAGACCTTTATAATAATAAATACGCGTCATAATATATTACAATCCATTTTTTTTTAAATAAGAAGATTTTTTTGTTGTTTTTTAAATAAGATGTTTTAGCTGTGTTTTTTTTTGTTTTGTTTTTTAAATAAGAAGATGTTTTTTGTTGTTTTTTTAAATAAGATGTTTTAGCTGTTTTTTTTTTTAAATACACTATAAAAATGACCATATGAATGAAAGATTTAAAGGAAATTTTCAATTATTTATCGTTTCCAGATGCTATTAAATATTTAATTTTGTAAAGTTAATTTTTTTATTTTTTTTTTTGTTGTTGATATATTATTGGTGTTTTTATTTGTAAACCAAAGAATGAGTGCTATGGAATGTGTGTTATGGTCTCTGACGTGGCCGTGATGGCCGGGCAAGTTGGAACGAAGATTCCAGGGTGCCCGGTTCAGAATGGTATGAGCTAGATGGTGAGGCCGTGATGGCCGGGTAAGTTGGGACGAAGGTTCCAGGGTGCCCGGTTCGGAACGGTGTGGGTTCGATTCCCACTGGGGCAGTTAATATTTATTTTTCGGCGGCCCCGAGAAATAAATCTTGACACTCCCACTCTGGTTAGCCGTCAGGACAGAACCACTAAATACCAATAAAGAATGTATGTTACAAAATATTAACAGCAATATTATATCAACAAACCTCCCCGAAGCACTCACACCTTGACGAGGTGGAGAGGCTTACTTCTAAATTATATTTAGAAAGCTAAGATGAGTGCAAACGAAAATATGAATTTTATGAAACATTTAATCCTCATTTATTTATTTATTTAGTTTTAGTTTTTATTTATCATAGCCTAAAATATTCGCTAGGTCCCAGTCGGCGCGATAAGTATATAAGGGGGAGAAGTGCAGCTATTCTTATCAGTCTTCAACATGCGTTTGGTAAAGCAACACCATACTTTGCATATTTCCAATATAGAAGATCGGGACTGTTCCGATATAAAAATATCGAGACACGGTCCTCTATTGCCCGACTCTATCAGATGTCTAGTATGTGGATCATCAAATTGCGGGAAAACAAATCTCATGTTGAGTTTGATCTATGATCCTAAAGGTTTGAGGTATGAGAATATTTACTTATTCGCAAAATCTTTACATCAGCCAAAATATAGGCAACTAGCGCGAGTACTAGAACCTTTAGAGGATATCGGTTTTTTTCAATACGAAGACAATTCAAATGTACCACCACCGAAGGAAGCACGTGCCAATTCTATATTTATTTTCGATGACATCGCCTGCGATAAACAAGATAACGTTCGAGCGTACTTTTGCATGGGCCGGCATAATGGTATCGACATTTTCTACTTGAGTCAGAGTTATACCAGAATTCCAAAACATCTAGTAAGAGAAAATGCAAATCTTCTAATTCTTTTCCGACAAGACGAACTTAATTTGAGAAGGATCTACGATGACCACGTCAACTCTGATATGGATTTGAAATCTTTCAAAAAAATATGTCATTGGTGTTGGAAAGATGATAAATATGCCTTTATCGTTTTAGATAAAGACAGAGAGATTTCAGATGGACGATATCGAAAAGGTTTCGATACCTATGTAATACCTTGAATGTTCACCTTAAGGTCAGTCTGTGAGTAGACATGGAACCGTCAACATCTTCTGAAACGGTCTCTCGCCAAATTATTGAAATAAGAAGAGCGATTCAACAAAAATGCAACTTGTTGAAGAGAAGTAGAGAGGAAATTGATGAGTATTTGAAGGAAAAATATAAACCTGTCATCGACTCGATGAACAGATTACATGTTATCAAAACACCATTAATCGAGAATCAGACACATTTTTACTCTCCGAGTATAAAGAAGGAGGAAAAATTATCTGATATGACATCACAATCACTGATTGAGGGAATAAAGAGGCAGAGAATTGAGGAAACACCAATGGTTAGTTCATTACAAACATTGCGACCTAGATGGTTATATACAGACTCTCCAGAGGGCGATGGAGCAATAGGTGGTCCTTTGAAAGAGGAATTGTTCGAAAATAGTCTCCAAGATGCTAGCCCGGTTGTAACAACCAAGGAATCGAGATCCTCTTTGCAAATGGTGAGAGAAGAAGCACAAGCTCCTGAAGGCAAAGAACTAGTTGAGCACTGCTTGCAAGAGGTTGGCGAGGTAGCTTCCAAGTATATTAAAAAACTAGTCAACAATGACATAAAAGATCTCGACACGATTTATGGTATAGTCTACGATGGCAATAGGTTCACCGTTGGAGATGCAGTTGTTTCAATTAGCAAAGATATTATTTCCGTGGGGGACGTTGATTACTGTGGCACATCAGGTCTTTTTGAGCTCTTGTTTATGGCAAATCGACAAAGGACAAACTAGCGACAAAGGATGACTACGACAAGTACAAGAAAATATTGAATCAGACAAACGTTCACAAGAAGGAATACAGTCCCACTGGACCGATACGACAACTTAAGCACAATCTAAAATATAAAAAGGTGATATCAAAACTATTTCCGCCGAAAAAAGGAAGTGGAATTGAAGACCCCAACATTTTAGTTAATAGATTGAGAGAGTTGATCGAATCTTCTGATAGCGCCAAGAAACGGATGGAGATTCATCGTATAGAAACGCAACTCCGAGTAGGAGGTATAATAGCTTAGTGAAAAATGTGAATGGTCTCAGTTCAATATGACGACTGTCAAAGAACAGATCGTACGCGAGCTGCACAAACCGGCAAGAAGAACATTTCAGCGAAGAAATGTCCTACTAAAAGGTATCGATGATTTATGGCAGGCTGACTTGGTGGAGTTGATTCCGTACTCGCGAATAAATAATGGCTACAAATACCTACTCACAGTGATTGATTGCTTCTCGAAATATGCTTGGGCAGTCCCGGTCAAGAATAAGACAGCGGTCGAAGTAAGACGAGCATTCGAAAAGATATTGACTGAGAGAAAACCTCGAAATCTTCATACAGACAACGGCAAGGAGTTCTACAATAAGGAATTTAAAATGCTGATAAAAAGCAGTGGTGAGATCAACCATTACTCTACATACAGCAACCTCAAGGCTTCGATAGTGGAAAGATTCAATCGAACATTAAAGTCTATGATGTGGAAAAAGTTCAGTTTACAAGGGAACTACAAGTGGCTCCCCATTTTGAGCTCACTTCTCAGCGAATATAACAATAGAAAACATAGTACGATAAAGATGAAGCCGATAGATGTGCGAGGGAGGGAAATCGAACAACGGCTTTTGCTCGAAGTGTACGGTAAAAAGGAACTCGCCGTGAAGATCGCCAGATATAGAGTCGGAGATCGAGTGAGAATCTCAAAATACAAGGCTCAGTTCGCTAAGGGCTATCAACCGTCTTGGACCTCGGAAATTTTTACGATCGCTCGGGTTAAAAACACTGTGCCCGTAACATATCACTTGAAGGATGACAGAGGCGAAAATATTGCAGGAGGATTCTATCAAGAAGAGCTGCAATTGGTCAAACATTCTGACTGCTACCTTGTCGAGAAGATGATTAAAAGGAAAGGCAATAAAGTTTTGGTTAAATGGCTCGGTTTCGACAGTTCACATAACAGTTGGGAGACAGCCGACAACATCAATATATGAGACTCGATCATGGCTATAATGATCATTCAGTCATGAAACGCCGTGCTGACAACAACAAGAAGAAAAAGAAGCTGCGAGTTATCATAACGCCAAAACGGATTGGAGGCAGTGCGATTAAACTGAGCGATGAAGCTAAACAATTTCAACGAATTATACCTAGAACAAAATTGAGCAATTTCGATATACTTCTGTTGGCGAAAGTGCATAAAATACGAGCGTTCCGAGGAGTGTTTATGAAAGACGAATTTCCCAGTAAACCGTGGAATAACGAATGTGCAGTTTTCAATCTGGACAAGAGCTACGGAAAAGGTACTCATTGGGTATGCTATAAAAAAGTTGGACAATTGGTTTACTTCTTTGACAGTAGTGGGGCTGAACCTCCACCTGAGTTCGTTCACTATATGAAAAAATATAGAATCTCTAAAAATGATAAGCAATATCAAAAGACAGGAACTAATAATTGCGGCCAGTTATGTCTCCTCTATTTACTGGATCTCATATAATCAGGGGCAGCCAAGGGTTTGGACTTCAGAAAGGTATATAAAGGAGTATCCACTAAAAGATTCATCATTCCGCTGAAGACTGTGTAGAAGAACATCATTGATTGCGAAGTTACAAATCGAATTTCTTAAAACGATAAACAATATCAATAATCGTGAACTAATTGGTCTGCTGTGCCTCCTGTATTTATTAGATCTCATATAGACAGTTCCCAATCAGGAGCAACCATGGGTTTGGACTTCAGAAAGGTATATAAAAGCGCAGCCACGAACAGAAGCATCATTCCGGTGAAGACTGTTGAAGAGTGCAGATCGTTAACGGCGAGTAATATTAGATTTCTTCAAACTGCTGGATATTACATCTTATCATCAACATGGAAATATTAAATTTGGAAGAAACTGCTACTTTTGACAATTCAGTTGAAGGGATTAAATTTCATTCTCATCATCCTTATTCATCTACAAATCTTCAGCCAGGGGATGAAATACGTATCAGTCTGCAACATCAAGATTTATATACTCTTCCTAGTCAAAGTCTGCTTTACGTCGAAGGAAAATTGTCGTCTTTACAAAACTTTAAAGAAAAAGCACCTTTAATCGTTATAGATTGTTCGAAACAATCTGAATCTATAAAAAGTGGACCAGTAGATGTAAGATTAGAATTCGAATCAAAAACTATATTTCCGTCGAATACTACCGCATATTGTTTAATTATACATGATAGACTCGTAGAATATAACCCTCTAATTGGTACGGTTCGGCGAATGGTATAAAATGAGGTGAATCCTTTGCTCAGTGTTCAGTATGGTTTCGGCTAGTGAAGTGATTGTAGACTTTCAGTGCTTTGTCGATAGCCTGGGAGATATATTATTAAAGAGTTGTCTCTTTTTGATCAAGCTTTCAAGTCGTCAAGACATTGGATTTTTAAACCACCGAAGCAATATACACAAACTTATAAAAGTAGAAGAACAAACTATTGGCTAGAAAATTATTATCATAAAATTAAATGGGAATATGGGGATGTTGAATATGAAATTATTGAAGAAATTTTCAACTTTATTGATTGTAATTATAAATTTGTTTTTGTTAAGGGTCGAGATAAGAAACTATTTCTATCACAAAATTTGAGCAATTGCTCAATAGTCAACTTGGAAGATTTTGGTTGTCCGAAAATTGATTCACTCATCTTAGATGAGCAAGGCAACCATTGCATCATGCATAATTTTTCTCAAGAGAAATGCACGCAGTATCGGACAAAGGCTTTAGAAGCATGGATAAGAAATAATTGGTTTAAATTCTATTCACCTTGAATGGAATGGGTCACTGGCATGGTTTAAACACCCGTAAACCCTAAATGGAATGGGTCACTGGCAAGGTTTAAACACCTGTAAACCCTTAATGTAAGTCACTGGCGAGGTCTAAAAACCCGCAAACTTGATTGTGTGAGTGAATGAGAGGTGAATAGATCTCCAATTAGTTCAACAGAATTGTTCCAATGCTTTTGTTTCTCTTTTAATTGCATGAAAATACAACAACAAAAAAATCGAAATGTTTATTAAATATTTTCTTATCTTGATCCGTATCGAAAATAAATTTTTTCTTATCAGGCTCATAATTATTATTGCTCAGGGCTACGATATTAATATTTGCTATGCCGACCAGCCTGCCATTTAGCAAAAAGTTCTGCTTATTATACATTTCATGATGATATCATTATTATATTTTTGTTTTCCAAATTAAATTTGAATACAATTAGAGGGTTTAGTTTTATTATATCATAGATTAAAGAAGGCTTATATTTTGTTCTGTTTAAATATATATATTTCTTTATTTTAAAAATTAAGTTTTATTTAATTCATACATGTATTAGTTTGTAGATTAAATTTTATGTTTGTTTTGTATAAATTTTACAAGATCAAATTTTATGTTTGTATTATAACTTTATTTTGTATTAGTGTTACATTATAAATAAAAAATAAATTAAAAAAAAAATATATTAAAAAAAAATAAAATAAAAAAAAATACAAAAAAACCTCTTCGTTGTACCTTTACCTTGACGTGGTGAAGAGGCTTAAGGCTTAATGCCGAACTAAAAAGGTACAAAACTTTAGCTAAAACTAATATTATCATTACCTATCCTGATATCATGAAAGTATTGAGAGTTCAAAGTCCATTATTTACTTTCAAAGGAAGGATTAAGAGATAAATCATTATTGCGAAATTTGTTTACTTTTTAGCGGAAGTCCTATATTATTCTTTATATTTTAGGAATTAAGAGCTCAAAGTCCAAAAGCTCTTAGGGGATTAAGAAATAGTATTAATTAATATTCATTAATTAAAATTTACTGCGACATGTTCGCAGTTATTAATACCGACTCGTGTACTTTGAAAATATTTCAAAGCTATGAAAAGGTATAAGCTCTTTGTTCAACGTGATACAATCGTTTCGATTTGTCGATATGTTTTAGGGATTAAAAGTTCGACAGGATCTTAAAGGACTAAAAGTTAATCCTTCCTTTTAAGGCCATTATCCTATAAGAGATTAAAAATACGTAGTACATTGAAAAGTTGTTTTATTTATGTTTCAGCAAGATAAGAAAGGTTGGGGATTAAGAGTTCAAAGTCCAACAGTTGTTATAGGAATATGGGGCCCTACTATTTATTTGTGTTTTAAGGATTATCAGTTCAAAGTTCAAAATCTATTCAAATATTAGGAAGCCCTACCATTTATTTATGTTTTAGAGATAAACAGTTCAAGGTCCATATTAGTATTTCACCTGGACATACTCCAACTTGTCTATACAAGATGCAACCTGTTTACATGTTGATACAGTTACATATTGAAAAGGTTATGTAAACATTGAGAAGGTTGCACAAACGCGAAAACAATGTAAAGGTTATGTAACCTTTGAGAAGGTTACAGAGTATAAAGAGGGTGCCTGACCCTTCATCGTATAGGTTATGATTATATAACCGTAGGGGAGGTTACATACTATAAAGTGGATACCTGATCCTTCATCGTATACGTTATGATTATATAACCGTAGGGGAGGTTACAGACAATAAAGCGGATACCTGACCCTTCATCGTATAGGTTATGATTATATAACCGTAGGGGAGGTTACAGACAATAAAATGGATACCTGACCCTTCATCGTATAGGTTATGATTATGTAACCGTAGGGGAGGTTACAGACAATAAAGTGGATACCTGACCCTTCATCGTATAGGTTATGATTATATAACCGTAGGGGAGGTTAAAGACAATAAAGTGGATACCTGACCCTTCGTCGTATAGGTTATGATTATGTAACCGTAGGGGAGGTTACAGACAATAAAGTGGATACCTGACCCTTCATCGTATAGGTTATGATTATGTAACCGTAGGGGAGGTTACAGACAATAAAGTGGATATCTGATCCTTCATCGTATAGGTTATGATTATATAACCGTAGGGGAGGTTACAGACAATAAAGCGGATACCTGACCCTTCGTCGTATAGGTTATGATTATATAACCGTAGGGGAGGTTACAGACAATAATGTGGATACCTGACCCTTCATCGTATAGGTTATGATTATGTAACCGTAGGGGAGGTTACAGACAATAAAGTGGATACCTGACCCTTCATCGTATAGGTTATGATTATGTAACCGTAGGGGAGGTTACAGACAATAAAGTGGATACCTGACCCTTCATCGTATAGGTTATGATTATATAACCGTATGGGAGGTTACAGACAATCAAGCGGATACCTGACCCTTCAATTGGTGGAGGGGATAAACCTGGTGGTTAAGCGTGGATGCTGACCACGTCATTGTAAACAAAATGGCGCCTTAGGGTGGGGGTAATCAGGATGAAGCAATATGATTGGCTGGTTGGAGATTGATAAGAGTAAAAGGGGCGGGACCTAACGGTCACGTGATTAAAAAGGGGCGTGGCCTAATAGTTAAGGTTAGGTCGAGGTGAGACCACGTGGTGGTTAAGGTTAGGTCGAGGCAAGACCACGTGGCAGTTAAGGTTAGGTCGAGGCAAAAATTCAAATTCAAATTTCCCGCCATAGGTCACGTGACCAAATGCTGGCTTCTGATTAGCTGCTCCTAGAAGTGCGCCAGCTCGCCTGTTTTCCCTCTACTGAGGTGGCTATGCCGATTGTAGTGGAATGTCTAAAGTATTCAGTACTATGGTTTCATTTTCTACATTTGATAAATCAGTAAGTGGTGAAAACAGAGATGAGACATTATCAGCAAACAACCAGATTTTCTCCTATCCAACACGACCCAAGTACCGTCTACATTTCGCAGAGATACTGTATCCCTGCATGTTTTGACAGCTTCTTGGTATGGTTCCACAATCTTTCATCCTCAGGTTGTTGAAATAACTATCATAGTTTTTCCTATTAAACTTTTGGATTTGTCGCTTGATATGCCGGTGCATCAGGTGATAGCTGATCATGGCAACTGCAGACGTGCCCATGGATACGAGGAGGCGATTAAAAATGACCCTGATATATTTACTACATCTCCGACAAAAAGGAGGGAAAAAGTTATGACGAAAAGAAAATTTTATAAATCCGTAGCTCGAATAGTACTGAATTACGAGAACTGAAAGCAAGTCTGGGAAGAGGTGTTGATTGGTTCTGTTCTTCCCCATGCCTGACGACATAATTTTCCTCTTTTTATTCAAGTTTCTGATTGTCATTATTATTCTATATCTGGAATTAAAGTTAAAATATCTGGTGTTTCCACTCACACGACTTGCAATACCACTTATATAAGTGTATAAGTCCAATATATAAAATGGGATATTTTCGCTAATATTGGTCCTATTAAGATCTTTTTTTTTTATATATTTAGCTTTTTAGACAACTAAATTACTTTTCAAATAAGCAACTGAAATGTTACGAGAGATGTATGGTTTTCAAATTACTAGAAAACTAAAAGAAGGTGACAGATATCCACAGGGAACATGTGCTGAATATTTAACAAAAAAATGTTTTACCTACTAATTTTAAAGAGCTATAAGATTGTTAATACTGGTCCCATCTCGATGTGTTTTATAAAATTCATCATAAAATGCATACTTTTCGTGTTATGGATTTATTAAATTTTCTTTTAGTCATCAATTTTTTCCCTCATTTTTCTGGGGGATGTAGTAAATATGTGGATAGTTTAAGGGCTTTAAAGAGAAGATTTCAGGCAAGTTTCATGAAATCAAATCCATTTTGGTGCAAAAGATTATAGAAAAACAAGTACTATGACTATTGCGCAGCCACTGTCGAGCACAGGGTGTCCGATTTATTGCTCAGGCACAGAGGTTGAAACACTATATAGATGGAAGATTGTGATTGGAAGGGAGAGTCGCAGGACATGGGAACGGTGAAGAATTGGAAACGAATAACTCTGGAGGTTATGGTCGGTGAATTAGATGACAATGTTCAATACGCTATATTTCTGCTAATACTAGTCCTATTTTGATATATATATATATATATATATATATATATATATATATATATATATATATATATATATATATATATTTAGGGGACTATTAGCTTTTGATAGGCTGTTTCAAATATCTGATGTAGATAACGCATGACTTCCTTGTACGCCTGTTAAACTATAAATCGGTGGCTCTTTCTACTGCAAACTTTCTATGGCAAACCGTTTTTGAATTATGCGAGATACGCATGTACGAACGTACGTGCTTACAGAAGTCAGGACGAAACTGGTCAAAATGGCTTGAGGGATGGTCAAAATGGATATTTCCGTTGGAATCTGAAAACCGAAAATTTTCGCGATTACAATACTTTCTTTAATTCGTACAATGAAGTAAAACAAAAAAAATTTGGATTGAGGGATTTTTATTTATTCAATATTTAGATTCTACTCAGCTTGAAACGCAATACCTCAACTTTTGAGGAGTGGTTATTTTTGTTATTTTTTTTTTGGTCGATTACAAAGGTTCATTATTGAAACAAATAAACCTAAAATTAAAAAGGTATGTGTAAGTAAACGAGTTTTCGGATAATGAGCAACTATTCTAGAACTACCATTACATACATTCAATTTGTCATATAGACACCTAAACTGTTAAAATATAATCGAAAGAGAAAATAGAGAAGATAAAGAGGTAGAAAGGTAAGTTGTTTATCAGCTGTTTGTTCATTAAGAATCAATAAAATTAGAGATGTTTGGAGAGTAGCGGGGAGAGATACTAGACTCAGATACGGTAGGGTACAGGAGAGCCACTGTAATTAGGAGCAGGAGCTTCGTGAATAGTCCTATCTCAACCGGCTATAGCTCTGGACTAATTAACCATTACTGGCTACTTACCTCTACCGGATCTAGATTTAGATTTCCTCTGTATATATATGTGTATATGTATATGTATTATATGTGTATATTGTATATGTATTAGATTTCCTCTGTATATTTTATGTATTCACATAAAATGTTTTCATATACCATATGAATTTTTTTTTTTAATTTTCCTGTATAGCGCTATACATAATAAATAGTTTCTCAGCTAACCTAATTACTCCAATCTTCATTCATTTTTATAATTTTTTTTTCTATTTCCTTTTACAAAGAATGTATTTTAAAGTTTCAAACGACTATTATTCATTCTCATAAGACCGCCTAGCTCCAACTATCCAACTGGTCAACTTTCTAGAAAAGAGAAAAAACTGTATTATTCGACTATTTTAAAGCCATTCATCATCAAATTTTTCTATGTCAGACATAATGTTTCCAGTTAATAATTTTGTGGTGTTTGCGTAACGGAATTCAACGACTTTTTTTGAAAGCTAAAGTTCATTAAAAGTAACAAAATATAAGTAATATAATATAAATATGTCTCTGGTCACAAAAAAATTACTTGTACCCCTTCACCCAAACACCACCGAATTGATCTTAGTAATTAAAGTAAAAAAGTAAAGAAGTTTTATTACGAAAGTTATAGCGGAGTCAGCAGTTTATTAAATTGCTTTTAAATTTTTTGGAGTTAGGAGGCTTTGAGGTCAGAATCAACAATAAACGACGATTTGGATTTAGAAGATTTTAAAATTAGGGTGGCGCTATACCGTAATAAATTTTTTTTAAAGTTTCAATATTTTTTCATCCTTTTTTCTTAAGATCTATATAATATTAATGTATGTATGTATATATATATATATATATATATATATATATATATATATATATATATATATAATATGTATATATATGGTCATTGAAAGCAGAAATCAGTGTGTGATTTTGATTTTATTAGAAACACTATTTTATCTCCCATATGTTGGTGAAAAGCAGACGTGTTAAAAAATCGCGACATGATTTAAATTGAAAAAAAATAATTCAATGATTGATAGAGTTTATCGCATTCGCAACAAATACAGCTAAATCTCACCGACTAGGAAATCCTTAGACAGTCTTTCGTTAGTGGTTTCACAGTTATTTAACTGCCATGTTGAAATGTTTATAAATTTATATTTTTTAACATTGCTTCTAATTAAATTTGTCTTTTGTGCTGCAAAATCAGGAAGTTTCGCGGTGGGAATGACGAAATAAACCTATTTTTATTTTTCCACAATTTTTATTTCTAATTTATTTCTGTTATATTAAAAATGACCATAAGATTTAATCTAATCCAACTCAGTAGTAGAAAAATAAAAAAAAATGAATAAAAAATCAATCTCTCTATAAGTGGGTATATGAAATGAAATATCTTTTAAAGTTATATTTATATATTTTGAAACTTATTGTCCTCTATGAATTAACTGTTACCTTGCTTGGTTAATAAAATGATACTTTCCTATTATAGATCAAGCATAAATACATATTATTTTACGATAAAAATTTTATTCCGTCTTAAGTGCTACCTCAACTACCTCATTTTTTAATTTTTAAAATCGTTTTTACCTCTTTAAAGTGCAAAATTATTGAACATTGAAAAAAAAAAAGTTTACCTTTATACTTATTTTTTAGGTATCTAATACTTAGTTCTGGTGTATTTTATGAAAAAGAGGTTTTTACTAGGCAATATTAGCCTGGTACAACATATGTACCAGTGTCCGTTTGGAAAAGCGTTATCTTGCGAGATCACGGTCACTGGCACATTTGGTGTACTACAACAGTTGTAGTACACCAAATGTGCCAATGGCCGTTATGGCCATTTCTTATTTTTTATAATAAATAAAAGTTTCAAATTTTTAAAAATGTATTTATTTATAATTCTAATGGTGTTTAGAACTTACAAGTGAAATATATATATATATTTCGAAATTAATTGAAAATAAAGTCTATAATTAAAACTAGACTGAAGTTTAGATTAAATCAAAATTAACTAAATGCCAAATTTTCAAAGTTTCTTCTGCTAAAGTGCCTATATTTTGGTTTATTTGAAATAACTAACCATCTCTCCTTGTTAGTAGTAATGAAAAATGGATAAAAATAACCTATGAAATAATTCAATGATTAACTAAAGGAGAAAAAAAGATGAAATATTTTTCCAGATGAAATATTTAAGGAAAAAAGGATAGTAATATAGATGTATAATATAACTTTGGAAAGCTAAAGATTTTAGAAAAATTAATATTTGACATATATACATCTTGTATACAATTAAACATTTTTAACTTTAACTTTTACAACTGTTTTTAAAGCCAATCAGAAATACGATAAATAGTCATATGGTATTAATGAACAGTACAAGAATAATTAATCCGAAATTGAAAATTAAATACAGACATTAAATCAACCAAATTCGCGATAAATGAAACGCAACATAAGAATAAAATCGAGAGGAAACATAAATTTATAATAGAATAGAGTTGTTAGAAATAAATTATACGAAATCCCACAGAATATTTATTGTCTTCCCTGAAGCACTTAAATAAAAAAGTCAAAAAAATAAAATGAATATCATTCTTTTTCTATTTATTTCCATTTCCTTTTCATTCTATTATTTTATCATTATTTCTTGATTTCTTCTACGGCAGCAACGCCCCGGGTACCAGCAAGTGTATATATTTAAACTACGTTACTATGAAATTTATAGTGAAATTTCTGTAAAACTCATTGTTTTTTTTTAAATTTAAATAAATTATTTTTTTTACAAAGGTTTGTTTATAAAATAAAAAATTAATTGTATTCAATATCCCCTAACGTTGATGAATCGGGTGCGTAATAGGGGCCAGCGTTTTCCGTTATTGGAGTAAATCCGTTAAAATGGACGCATCGGATTGATGCCGGACAATCTAAAAAGCCCCCCATGTTTACCAGAGAGCCGCTGATGGGCGGGAAGTGTGTCCGAGCACAGAAGAGGAGGCTGAGAGGGCAGCTGTAATCCTAAGCCCTGGGACTTCCAATTTGCTCGAGTACCAGCCCCGGGCCTCGTCTTTTTACATCTAATGGCTCACTCATCACTTAGCCCCTGTCTCTACTTAATTATATTTACAGCTCTCCTTTCTACGTTTGTTGTCTTCTTTTTTCTCCTTCTTTGTCACAGTGACGTGTCTTTGTCGCCCCCTCCTAGGTACATTTTGCTTAATTAACTGCGCGTAGGAGTAATGAAACGGGTGATAAAGAGAGGCGTAAATATTACAAGGGCGAAAACACCTATTAGTAATAAAGTTACCATTAAATAATAATTAACAACGCATAGTAATTAACATCTCGACAAATATTCGGCTCATGAGTGTGCTAGGAATTCACAAGTTTATTCCGAGTATACTTACTCGAAAATATATAAAACAGCCGATTATTAATGATCCGTTCAAGTTACCGTTCAAATTTTATTATAATATATTTACGGTATAAGTAGCAATATCGATAGGCTTACAACTTCTTCTATCTTCTAAAGTATTGAAGTTTAAGAAACAAGACAAACAACAATGTCCAAAGGACGAAAAATGATGCTGACGATAGTATTACTATTATTTTTGAACTTATTCAGAATTATTACTTATTTATTTTATTTATTATTTTTTTATTTTTTGAGCTTGACAATTTTTTTCGCAACTGCAAAAGTCATTAAAATCAGCAAATGAGCTTAAATACAGGTATTATGTTTATAATGTTTTTTATCAAATATCTAATATGCAGTAGTAAACGATAAATTATGAAAACACCGTGATAAATCACGAAAATTGTCACTAGTATAACAGGTTGTATAGAATTAAATATATTATCTTTAATACATTTCTATTATACCTATCTAGAATAATAAAATAATGTTATAATCCATAATCAAGTTTTAGGAAAGAATAATTTCTTGATTTTTTATAAATGCTTCATTTGTTTATTTTAATATGCTTATAAATCCTAATAATACGATTTTAAAAGAGATGAAAAACCTCATTCATAGAAGCGCTTTGTACAATGAGATGCGGAACAAAATGATCCCAGCCATAAGTTGTGGCCATAGCATAAATTTAAATGAGCATGGTATAAAATAAAAATAAAGATAAAGATGACGTTATCTTAGACGTGGATCTAGAAGAAGAACTAAATACAGATTGAGCAATTAAACAGAAGTGTAACCTGAATTCCGAAAAAAACAAAAGTATACAATATAAAAAGTTGTCTAAAAAAAAAAAAAAGATATAAGAAAAGTGGACTAAAAAATCTCCTTGTGCATTCAGAACAAGGAAGAGATAAAGGCTGGCTGAGGTATTGTGTCCGAGCAGGTTCTCACGTCCATCTCAGCTGGACTCATGCCTGTAACGAGATCTTCTTTTGTGATCTTTTCTTCTCCTTGCAGTTCCTTCCCTACCTCCATTCTTAAACTTAGTATGTTTTCTAAAATAAGGTGGTCTACACAATAATCACCAACTTGAATATTTTTAATCTAATTAATTTAATTTTAATTTTAATATACCTTCATTAATGTATGATTGATGATGATTAGGAATCCGTCAATGTTTCTTAAGATAAAACATGATATAATCGGCAAAATCGTGAAATCACAGTTCCATTTAGAGTTGTTTTATTATTGCTTAAATTCTTTGCTCAACAATTAACTTTTAATTTTTTCTGCTAGATAGTATCCCACTTGCTCTAATACATACTTATCCTAGATCTTATGAAAAATTAATTTTTTGAACTGTTTTTGCTCCTTTTTTTGAAAAGTTGGACTTTGACAGGCTTCACACACTTTTGCCGATGATCTACTCTGTTTTTAGATAAAATCATTCACAATTCATTTTTAAGTTATTGTGCTCTAAATAATCGGTAACATAATTCCCTAATGCAATCTAAAGAATTCATCCCTGGTCAAAAATTAATTTTTCTCTTGAACGAAGGATTCAATAGACGAGCAAGCAGGTTGGTCCGAACTTCTAAACAAATATTGTTTTTATTTTGTTTATAATTATTTATTAGGGCTAGGATTGTCCTGTGGTCGAAATTCGACCAAAAAAATAACATTATTTCAGTTTTGTGATTCATTTATACAATTAAAATGACAAGAAAATATATTTTTTTTTTTTATTTTGCTTGAAGTTAAACTAAAATTTAAAAAAATATATCACTAGAGTTCACGATGGAAATAATTTAAAACAAAATTTAATTATCCATACATAACGGCCAACAATTCTGCCGAATAGTTACAAAAACGTTTGTCAGGATTGATTTTTCGTAAATACTCTAACATGTTAATCTTAATGCCCTTGTTCCGTATGTTCAAAAATCGCAACAGATTAAAAGAACGACTCTGCTTGCTATGATGTATTATTGGTCTTGTGCAACTGTAAAATGTAAAGGCCGTGTAACCTGCCGTAATAAAATACCAGCTCTATCGGATGTTTAGCCCTATTCATCTAAATCGTTTGAGCCGTTTTGGCCGTAGAGTATATATAGAAAAACATCTAGATAGATAGATGAATACCTATATAGAAAAACAAGATTTTTCCTATTACGCCAGGGTACTCGAACAGAATTTGTTCACCCGTACAAAAGATGATCATTGTACTAGCAGACAACGATACACAGATTTACCTACCTTAACGACGACAAAATTGTGTACATATCTACTTAATAATACATAACAATGGTATATATGTTTTGCATATGCACCCGTGCGAAGTAATCGGTACGACAAAAAAAATTCCTTGCTTGTTTATATATAGATATATAAGATAATGTTCTGTTTGAATATGAATGAATATGAAACGACAGTGATTTTTATCTATTTTAGATGATGTTTAGGCAATCCGCTTTTCATAAGCATTGGAAAATAATCACATATAGATTAGGAAACAATGTTTGAAACTATGGGTTTATGATGCAACGGTAGTTATTAAAACCGAGCCAGTTCAAATCTATCTATGGCATTTCAGATTAGGGCCATAATTAGGAGTTTTTCCATCGGAGAGGAGGGGCAAGCTTAATTTTCCACTTTTCTTTTACCTCCTCCCTTACCCCAATAAATGCCAACAGTTTTATTACAGTATTTACGTAATATATTTCGAAATAAATATCAACATCTCATGTCATTAAATAATTTCATTCAATGGATTAAAGTCAAAACAATCAAAAAGCAGAAACAAATATTTTTTACCCAAAATTCAATTGTCTACCCATTACAAAAAATTACGCTTGAAATTGTTTACCTTATAAATTTTGTCGTCCGGAAGTCCGCCCTTTTACCCTCCCACTCTATTTTCGGCTCTGTTTCAGATTCTGTAACAGATACTTAGTTGATAACTTAAACGTACACGGAACTCGAATATACACCTTGATTACTGTTATAAATCTCAAAGTCACCTGCATAGAATGTAGATCCTGCGAGCTAACTGTACCTGGACTAAATAAACTGGTTCTTGGAAGAGCCCATCGGACAGCGGGATGTAATTTGTCACCGAGATGACCGACAAAAGCCTCGATGAGCCGATATCGTACCATTTGTTTTGTCCATTGTCCGTGCCTTTTGTCGCTCCAACCATTAATTACCTCGGTATCGATATTGGCCGATATTATCGCTGGATTCCCCGGCGGGCCAGTCTCTGGAAATAATATGTTCATGTCGTTATCGTTCGTTGGCGACTGGGGCCTTTGTAGCTGAGAGCTGCTCGGCTCGGGGGGAAGAATGATGATGAAAACTGGCAGCTGAGCGTCCACGTCATGAAATAATGAAGGGAAGGTATTCCATTGTAGCGATATTACAAGAGAAATGAAAATTTTAGACCATTAGCATAGAAGACAATGTTCTCGTATATATCATAGCATTAAATGTCTTGAATATATATTTGAAAATAAATAAAAAACTTCTGACGGAATCATCTTTGCCGCATGATCAATCATTTTTTCTTTTGATCAAGTATCCTTGTATAAATAAATTTGTTTATAGCTTATCAGAGAATTTTAGGATACAATTAGCATTACAATTTAAGGTTAGGATATCTGTGTGTTGTCTACGGAAAATTCTTTTGAAACTATATCGTATTTAAAAAATATATCGAGAATAACAATTATCCCTTCTCTGTACTTTATTCTTCTCCTTCCTATTCCTCTTCTCTTCCACTCATGTGAGCTGTCAAACGTAGAGTTGCAGCTTTCATTCTCTGTGTAATTTTTCTCATATCTGGAATGATACTTCCTCTTGCGTCACCCAGTTTTCCAATGTGGTATGAATACATACGCCTGGGTCTGCCACGGCAATGTCTGTCTTCCGGTCTAGCTTCCAAGAACCACCTGCCCATTCGGATACAGTCCATTCTGCAGACGTGGACAAACCATTTTAGATACCGCTCTTCCAAGAAGTCCCACACTGATCGCACCCTCTCCCTCCCAAATCCTCACGAATCCTATCATTACTGACGCAGTCCCTCTTGGTCTTCTCGAATATTCTTCGGAGGAATCTCATTTAAGCCAATTTGATCTTCCTGGTATGCATATCGAAGGTTATCCATCTTTCCGATGCATTCAGGAACATTAGAAGGAACACCTAAACGAAGTTTTGAGGCCTCCTAAGCTTCTTACTCAAAATTTGAAGATGTGGCTGTTTTTTATTAATGTTAGTTTATAATTATATTACTTCATGCAATATTGAATTACTACATTTTATATTATATTATATTGTTAAAAAGACCAATTCGAGGTCCACCTTTGGCAGTGGCCCATGGCATTTGCCATCTTGCCACGTGCTAGTTACGGTCCTGATCATAGTCTGAGGTTACTTTCCAAAATCCCACTACAGCTCATGGGGCTATCCTCTTATATACCTTCTATATCTCATCTCAATGAAGGATAAAAAGCAGAGCACCAAGACTATTATCCTGCTTTACTCCTTAATAATACTGAAAAGTTATTGATGTTTGACCATTGAGTCTTACAAGAGTAGCGTGCTTCTAACTTTTCGGAGGAGCACGAAATAATTTAAGAAAGTTTCCCTGGCGGGCCATAAAATATGAAATATTATGCTTCTTTTTTTTAGACTGAAAGGCATCAAAACGTGTTTTAAAGGAAAGTCTCCGTTATGGAAAATAAATTAACGTTTAAATATATATAAAGTTGAGAGGTCCTCCCCATATCCCTCCTTACGCTATGCTTGTGTGTAATACCCTTGGATATGCACCTGCTTTAATAAATTCTCTGCCCATATTCGTTTCTCAATTTTCATGAACACTTTCATATTCATGATTTTGCTGTCACAAGCACTAGTTTGAAGGCTAGTAATTTTGTACCAAAACAGAACATTAGCCGAGGAGTTGGAAAAATAAGTATAAATTTAAGGGCATAGTTTTTTTGTTACTAAACTAGAAAAAAAGTTATCACAACTGTCACTTAACTAAAGTTATCAAAAGTTATATATATATATATATATATATATATATATATATATATATATATATATATATATATATATAAGTATAACAAAACTTATCACTCCGTTTAAAGACGTTAATTAATAAAACCATAATACTTTCAACTCTATCACGATAACGCTCTATTGTTATTCCTTATAAAATGAACAGAAAACCGTTAACAGTTATTCCAAAATATAATATTAAGAAAATAAGTAGAAGGAACAAGGATGCAAATAAACCTCAAGGCAACAAGAGGAATCAAAATTGTCTTACTAAAAAGAGCAAGAATTTTTCGAATCTGTCAAAAATGTATCTAATCACAACTTCAGCAAATTCACAGCTTTATGAATAACTCTGGGATGGCAAAATTGATATGGAAAATAAATTTGAGTGTGTTGATTCGACACAAAAAAATTGAACCCCAGAATCTAATTATTAGAAAACATGAATAATTAACAAAAATAATTTTCACGATGTAATTTAGACTTCGGAAGTCTAAATCTTACTGTCTAAATCTTTAGTCTAAAACTTAGAAAGTTAGATATTCCGTGGTTTCGCCTTAATAACTACTTTCTAGTGCTATTAATGCTAGTAACTTTAAACATTTATATATATATATATATATATATATATATATATATATAAAATTTTAATTAAAATATTTTTTTTTTAAGGTCATATTAACTTAAGTTTTGGAGAGATTTTATTTCATGTTTATGTCTCACAAGATTCTTTCTTATTTATATGAAGAAAAAGGATATTATTTAAGCGAAGTCGGAGTTCGATATAAGAAACTAACTATGAACAATTTATTTATGTTTTTATCTTCATACCAAAATCAATTATAATCTTTATTTAAATATTCGTGATATAGCACGAATTGCAAGACTTAATTTTGAGACTTTCAGATAAAGAATAATTCCAGGAAGACTTCGAAAAGAAAATAGTTTCTTGTTTTTCAAAAAAAAACTATAATTTAGACCTTTTCTTAAGCTCATAGAGATCCAAAAATTGAATTTAAAATAGACATCTCTACCGCATAGTGGGACAAAATTGCCTTTTCCTGCTAAACGCCAAAAAACAAAAAACATTTTGGAAATGGAACTTTTTAACTTAAGTTTTCAGTGTACTTGAAATTAATGTTTTGCGCTTTCATCATCATCATCTTCCAAGTCGTCTTCTGCCTGACCCATATAGAGCATGGACCAGATGGAACTCTCCTGCACCTCCTCCCTCTCGTCTCCAACTCCAATCCAATCCTTGCTTCTGGAACTTATCCCGCAGCCCGTTTTTCCAGGATACTCGGGGTCTTTCCTCGGTCTTCTTCCTTGCACGCCAGTATCATAGGCCTTCCTTGCGACTCTGTTAAAATCCATTCGGTGAAGGTGCCCGAACCATCTGAACTTGTGTTCGATTGTATTGCGAATCCTATCTCGCCTGGTCTTCCACTCTACTTCCGGTAAGGACTAAATTCTATACTTGTGCTTAGGAGTGAGGGTCCTGGATTTAGTGAGGGAATTAGAAGGATACATTGCGTTTTTCTGACTAATAGACTTATTAAATTCAATTATTTTTTTTTTATAATTTTAAACATTTATTGGAATTATTTTTTAAAAATCATTGTCACGGTAGTCGCATTTGTATTATTACAAACAATTATTACAATAGCTGGGTCTAGTTTACAATTATCCAGGAATTCCATCCTCCGACTGTTCAATTTATATTATACTTTTACTGACAAAACGTGTAGAAGATATTTTTGTGCGTTTTTTTTTGCGAGATTTAATTGCTAATTTATTACATATAAGGAAAATATTTGAAGTAAGGACTATCAATTGTACATTTGATGGAGGGAGCCAAGGAGACCAAGAAATAGTATTTCAGGAAATTTCGGAAATCTCATACAAGAAAAAACAAGTAGGAAAGCTTGAAACGAAGACATTTTACATCATCTTTTTCTGACATCAGGTCCATACATCAACCGTAATGTAAGACCAAAAACCAAAAAAAATGTGGCCAGAAACTTTAACATTGTTCTCAAGTCCTTGTGATCTTCCAGACTGTTGCGGTGAGGTAGAAGAAACAGATTCCGATGAAGTATGAAGTATAAATATTTTAGTGTATTTATTTAAAAAGAGAAGTCCTTGCATAGGACCTAAATAAATAGGTACATAATTCAATTTAGACAACATTTGTTTATAACCATAAATTTGTTCCAATTATATAATTTTTTTAATTATTTAGATTCCAAATTTCATATCTCCTTATAAAATAAGTTATTTTTTGTTGTAATGTTACCTATATATTAATATTTATAATTATTTATAATTTTATTACACAATAAAATACAGTTTCACCTCTAGATACAATTCACCTCTAGAGATTAAAAAGGAAAAGCAGACATTTTTACAGACAAAAATTTTTGTTAATCAAGAGAGACTTACGATGGCATAAGGCTTCTGCTCACTACTTTTTTTTTCTTTTATTATCCTTAGTCGAGGCATTGCCCCGGACTACCGTTTGAATCTGTCGATCACCTAAGTCATAGTATTTATTTCGACCAAAAAGCAACATCTTCGCTTTCGAGTCATTATATATTCTTATTATGGTAAAATTAAAATGGGGCTTTGCGATGTCTGGACCTACCAATTGAATGTGCTTTCAGCGGCCAACTTCTTCTATGGCAATCTGTTCCAGCAGCTTCTGTTTCAAATTCAATAAAACGTCGCAGTGACGAACTTGGTAGAAGAAGAATTAATCCACCTTATAAGGTAGAGGAACAGTTTGTTTTTAACTGTACTTTAGTATCGCCGTGAAGCCATAAAAGATTATAAAGAACGTGCTCTTACCTAGCACAGTGACCATTCAAGTCTATGTAATGATTCACTTTAAATGGTGAGCTTGGTCATCTAAATTATGATAATAATAAGTATTAAAAGACTGTCAGTTTCGCATGGCCTATAGTATGTGCATTATGTACAGTAATGACGTTAGAACTTGCATTACAAATTTTGAAACTATGTATTAAGATGTTAGTGTGATTAAAAATCGTGATGGATAAGAAAGACAACATGTAGTTTAGGTTAAGTTACTGTTATGGGCAATCAACTATTTGGTCATTACACTCATTGCAGTTTACTTATGTTATATGTAATCATAACCTTGTTTTGGCATATCACTACTATATATTATTACGGTAGTATAGATCCCTTTTCCGGCTCTCAGGAGCGATGGATTTTGATGAATGAGGTATCAAAAGAAAGAGAATTTCATGGAGATGTGACGAATTCCAATTTTGTTTCTTAAATTCATACTAGGGCTTAAATAAAAGTGATGAAAAAACAGGGAGGTTTCAAAGATTTGACGACTAAGAGTCGACGGATCGAGACGGGACAAGTTGGGTTTTAAAGATTTTAACGCGGGCTTCAAGATCATATACGCTCCCATAGAGCGTATTGGTCCAGCGTTTTAAAGCTTAAAAACCTACCGTATTTGAGATAAAGCACGATGTAGGTCCGGACGGGCCCTATGCCATCTTGAGTACGTGCCGTTGTCATGGCAACTTCATATCAATTTGAGTCTGTTTAGAAAAACTTTTAATCAGTGGAAAATTATATATTGTTTTCCATGTCCAATCCTAAAGGACACTGTTAAATATGAATACTACACATAGAAAATGTTATAGCTGGATCTAATTGCCTAAATACTAAATATAATAATATTTTACATCATACTCATTACAAACATTCATCATAGTCATTACATCATTACATTACATCATTACATCATTACATCATTACATACAATATTTTACATCATACTCATTACAGACAATCATCATAGTCATTACAAACTATGTAGTTTCCTCAAATGTGTGTTTTAAATAAACTTTTTTGGTAATATTATATTGTGTACACAAATAAAAATGTTTCCCTAATATCGCTTATACTTCTAACGTATAAGGGATTATGCGAGAGTTCTCGCTTGGGTATACTAGTTAATGTTTATTTGGACCACATGGGCTAATAGTATAATTATCTTATGATTATTGTCATAAATTGATTTCAATTTCTTATTTTCTTTTCCTTTATATTATTATTTATATTGAGTTAAATCTATTTTACCTTTGTATAAAATATGTTATATTTGTGATTAATTATAATTATGAACTAGAAAATATTTTTGTTTTATGTTAAAAATAAAATAAAATTTATTCGAAAAAAAATGTTTTAACAAATAGAATCTCCTCAGGTGATTTTCAATTTTGGAAACAAAACTTTCATATTCCCAATCGTAATAGGGAATATTAAGTTATAACTAGAGCCCGGATTTCGTGCAGTAATAAAATTTTAAAGCGTTTAATAAAGATGTCAAACCTTGCAAAAATGTGCAACGAAAAATAAAATTCTGCCATTTACGGCATTTATGCTTAAAAAAAGCTACATATTTCGTTTTCTTTCATAAATTACTATTTTTATTAATAAATTAGGTAGGTTGGAGTATTTTTATGTAAAATGTGAATACCTCTCGAGCTCTTATTAGGATATTTTTTGCTACTTTTCGCAAGATCATATTCACGCACTACGGCAACGCATTTTCTGCCTAAGTGGTTTTTATTGCCAACTGGTAAATTTTTTAATAATGTATCGCATGGTCAAGTGAGACAGTCTAAGTGAGAATAATCCCGTAAGTCTCGTTAGAATTTCTGAATAATGGACCAGTAGCATGACGGAGAAATTCGTTTGTAACTGCTTCTAATTTTAGTTTTTGGCTTCTAGTAATTCGACTACAATTTTGTTGATTTTTTGTGTACTTCCCAACTACAAAAATATCACAGAAAACACTTCCCAAATAGAAAACACGTCCCTCCTGTTCCACTCCGATCCGTAAAATATTTTTCTATGGATAGAGGAAATAAATTTGTACGCTCTCTATATCATCATGGCTTTCAGTGACGTAATTTGCTCCGATATCACTTCCGTTTTCATGTTTCATACACTAGGGTATGAATGTTTTCAGTCGTGCATGACTTTGTGATCCTTTGTTGTAAGGATTTTTTATTTGGTTTGATGAATCGGCTCTTCTTCAATATTTGTAGCGATTTTTAACCGATTTTGGACTCTAAAATATTCCGTTCTACAGTGAAATTTCTACAAATTGGTATTGCATTGTATTTGCAATATAATAGTAGGTGTATTTAAATCTACTACAGGATGAGAAGAAGAGATGGTGCATTGCCATCAGATGGAAAGGTTTTCTGGCAACCGAAACTTCAGCCTGTTGTTTCTTTGATCATTTTGATATCAGTACCTATATCTGGTATATATTTATTTATTAAATTTGTACACCAATGAAATTTCCAGAGCTCTAAAGAATCCAAATTAGTTGTTTAGGAGTTACTTCTTACATTGGGATTTAATTTGAAAGTCCCAAAGTCATCCTAAGCAATGACAGCTCGTGGATTTTTAGCCAACCTCCTCGCTAGTGTATGTAACGTTGAAGCTCACAGCTCGGCACAAAGATTTTTGTATCTTTTTCATGAATAGTGGTATAGCAACTGGCATCATAGCTCATTATTACGCTTTTTTACAGCGGTATCAATAAAAATAGATGTAAATTGTAAAATTGTTGTTCTCTGATTTGGTATTCACTGCTTATAATACCAATCTTGAAAAGTCTGAATAACTTTTTAAAAAATGTTTTCAACAATGAACCTTGTACTTTAAACCCTACTAAAAATCTGGGATTATATGTTTCAAGATATGTATCATCCGAAAATCGAATAAAAAAAATTAAAAAACTATCGTCCGTCCGCGACTTTTCTTCAAAACTACTAGCCCGACTTTTTTTTGGGATTTAGCACCAGTCACTGATAACCCCGGATTATCCTCTGAACTCGGCGTTACTATCCGTCATTTCATTTCAAAATAGCGCTCGAAAAAAAGTTTGATACTGGCATATCGTCCCTACCATGTCCAACTATCGAATATGCAAAAATGGGATATTCATTTTCGTCACTTTAAAATGCGCCGGTTGAGGCACGCATTGTGACGAAGTCTCCAATTCCTAAACTCCTAAAGGCACAAGGATTTTTTTATATTCGATAGTTGGACATTGTAGAGATGATATCTCGGCTACATCTATAGACAGAGGAAACATACAAAGTCTTCCAGAAACATTATAGTGTGCTATATTATATTATTTTAAATTAAAAAAAAAAAAGACAGGTCGTTGAAAGCTCCCCAATTTGGACTTGGTCTTTCTGATGGCGCTCTATAAATCTGAAGAGCCACGTTTTATTCATGCGAGGAATCAAGTCTATTAGGAAAGAAATTTTATTTTTTCTAAAACAATAGAAATGAGATTAAAAAAAATATTAAAAAAAAAAAAAGAGTAAGAAAAAAAACTAAAATAATATTCGCAAAAAGAGAACCTGCTTTGGTAGCTTAGCGGCCTAGCACTTTCCTTGTAAACCAAAGGGACAAGTTGAAATTCCAAAAGAGTCATAGAATTTAATCCTCATTTGCCTTCATAGCAGATTCTGATAATCAGGAGGGATTCAACGCCAGCCAGCCAAGGAATAGAAATTTATAATCGCATTAGGTTTAAAACACACAATAATAGAGCTAAAAGTACTGCTGGAGTAAAAGGACTAATCAGTGTTATTTGGTCAGTAAAAATAAGGTCTATTTTTATTATCATCATTTGGGAGAATAACCAGATAATTAGAGACTATTGGACAGCTGGAGTGAAGGGAAACACCAGTCCAATTTGAGCGCTAAATATAATGTCCATTATACATTAACAGTGGCATTGAGAGCAATTAACATGAACAATTAAAAAACGCTGCAAATTATTACACTATGGCTTATTATTTCTAAATAGTTATGATTAGTTATATTTAAAAAATAATAATAATAAAAAATAATTTTTTTATTATTTTTTTTAAATATCACTACAGGTTTTATGCAATTTAAGCAAGACTTGATTCCTCAAATGAATAAATGATGAATGAACGAATAAATTGGCTCTTCAGGTTTATAGAACGCCATCTGAATGACGAAGTCCAAATTGAGGAGGTTTCTACGATCTGTCTTTGAGAAATCCATAGTGTGTGTTAATATGTAGTAATAAATGTGCGAGTTAAAACGTGGGAAACTTGAAGTGATAAACATTTCTAACAAGTTTAAGAACAAATTATTTTTTGTGGTTTAAATTTCTTTTATTTTATCAAATCTTTGGTTAGAATGATTAGATAAGATTTCAACAAAGTACATTGTGTCACATTGATCTTTTACAAATCAGATTGTGTTCTGATATAACTTGATGAATGGCGTATTTTACTAAATTTATAACCAACTTAAAAACCTCTGAAAATTATAATAACTAGGAAAATAATGATTTAAGATTATTAATCATAGATTTAAAATTTATTGAAAACAAATTTTGCCGTTTAAATTTAAAATAGAGAGGAAGTTAACATTTATCAATGATATAGATTTATTACGTTTAAATATCTTTGGAAAGCATTCAGCCAAATTTGAGGAATGGAATTACCATTTCGAACTCAAAAACGACTTGTTGCACGCTTGTTGGCAGTTACATCCATTTGTAGTTCTAAAGAAATAAACAAAAAATTGGTTTGGTTTGACGATCAATATTAGCGCAAGATTTATTTAAAATTCAATTTTTGTTTATTACTTTAAAATTGACCAAGAAATTTTTTGTTGATCCCTCCTCATTTGATGTTGTACGTTTCAAGATACGTAGAATATCGAATATCGAATACAAAAAAATCGTCTATCGGCCGTACGCTGTCTGCGGCTTTTCTTCGAGACTGCAGAGCGGATTTTCTTGAGATTCGGCACCAAAGTCACAAGTAACCTCGGAACTAGACATTACCACCCGTCTTTCTGTTCCAAAATGGCGGCCGATTAGAGATTTTATAAGCTCATAAATTGGTCATTTATAAAGATAGAGGGAAAATGTAAGGTGTTTCGGAATCAGCACTAGGCATTTAAAAATAAAAATTAAAAAAAATAATAAAAATAAAAAATAAATAAAATAAAAAATCTATAAAAATGCTTTTGGTTTATTATTTTTAATAATAGATCTTTGTTAGAGACCAAGAAAAAAAATTTAACCCCCCTCAAAATTTAATGGTTTTACGTTTCAATATACGTAGAATCTAAATACAGAATAAATAAAAAATCCGTTCTTCCGCTTTCTGCCCTACGCCGTCCTCCGTCCGCCGTCTACTGTAAACCAAAGCGATATGTAAAGTCCTGTGAATGGACAGACCAATTATTTTTGAAATATTACTATTTTGAAATAATAAACCAATGTCTAATAATTGGTAGCATTTTAATATTTAATCTTTGTTTTGGTACAGACATCCGAAAAAAATCATTAATACTTCTATTGTGTATATCGAAATTCGGTTTTGATCTTCTTTTTTTTTAAGTCTTTTATTTATTGAAATTCCTAAATATTGCAATTTTCAGGTTATCCGAGCTATTCTGAATACATGTAGGAGAGCATGGCATGGAATGTGACACAGATGTCAGAGGCTAACATGCTACGTATTGTACCAACACGTTCATTGTGCGGCCTGTAGTGCGACACCTGATCGTGAAGCTGGAGGAGGGCGAAGAAGAGCCGGCAGTTATGAAAGGACAACGATTAATAAAGATGGGCAGAAGAAGAGAGGACAGAAAGATGTATTCATAGCGGAGGGTCGTGCGTGGACAGTGGCTGGTCGTGGTTCGTGCCTTCGTGCAGCCGTGCAGGACCCGCTGGGACAATGATACCGCTTTCCAACCGCCTCCTCCGGTCTCCCAACAAATAGGAGTCTCCTCTCTTCCACTTCTATTATATCTAATTAGTCCGCCGGATTATGGCCATCGTGGGTGAGTGGGTGAGATTATTTTGCACTTCGAATATCTTGTTTACTATATTATAAAAATGACTAGGTCATATAAGCAATTAAACGAATACCGCAATCTGACAAAGTAAAATATCTAGGACTCACATTTGACCGAAGTACACAAAACGAACGACGTTAATTGCAATATTCCAAATAAGATATCCTTCAAAATAAGATCTAAGGAAAAAATGTATTAGCTACAATCCTTTACTGAAACCAAGTAAGGCTTGGACCTCTCAAATATACAAAACTACAAATCTATCAGGCAAAAACGTTAAGGTGAATAAAATTAGCACACGTGCACTTAGATGCTTCTGTAGCACAACTCTACACAAAGATTTACGATCACATAGGGTTTCACAAGAAACTTCACTGTCCACTAACAAGCTCCGTGAAGGCTAAAAATGAGCTGGATGACAGAAAAGAAAAGTTAATATCAGGATCGAAGAAGATGCCGCTGAGCAATTCTCTACATGCCTCTTCTTGTTATCTCAGTTACTGATTGTGAGTGCAAGAAAGATAAAGAAAATGTATTATTAATAATATTCTTTGTCATTGATTTCATTTTTTTTTTCATTTCATGAAAAGGGTGAAAATTTAATTTATTCTCTACGGGCCGAACCAGTTACCTGTCTAACAAAAAGATAGCAATATATCGGGATTGGTATAGACCCCTGTATAGACCTGTCTGTTATGATAGGACAACAGATCACTTAGTAGGAAACAACAAACCTATTATAGATCTAAACGTAAAAAGTGGAGTTGTTATTGATGTTACTGTAGCAACCGAGGATGCCATCCTTAGGACAGTTACCGAAAGAATCAAGATACTCATATAACAAGAATTCTGCCAGAAGCTTCGTCAACTTTATAGACTGGTTGATATTATTTCAGAAACTGTCTGAAGAATTTTCATACAATTAAACATGATAAAAGTAGTAGAGAACACATATGTTTTTGGATGGAAATCATTCCGACATAGACGGGGGATTAAAATTTTTAGATCGTTGTTGGTATCTTTTGACATATCTACCAAAAGACTTGAAAAATGTGAATGTGCAAAATGCGCTCTTTTTTTGACCGCCATCTTGAAAAAAATCGATTGTAGTATCAAATCAAAGATAATTTTATGCTAAAGAATATTATGATATTGGTTTTAAAAAATTGAAATCATGTGTTGTTTAATCAAAATGCCTTATATAGTATAAATGTAAATTTACCTCATCAATATTTTTGAATATATTATAAAATATACATCCATACTACGGGGAAAATGAGTTTTTTGGCGGACATCTTGAAAAAACATCAAAAATGAAAAAGCCATGTGTGGTACATAGCACTTCACGCCGGATAATTATGCTATGTATTGTTGATACTGATATATAAAGCGAATGTACTTTGACTTAAAATAGTAATTAAATAAGAGTAGCTCCATTTATTATAAAAAGAAATTTTGTCAACAAAAACTTTGAAATTTGTAAATGATTTTTGCTATTAGCAATATCACTGATGATGTATCCTGTGTTAGCAATGAACAATATCCAACAGTGATGTCCAATGCTAGAAAATCTAGAGGTATGAAGGATATGAAGGTATGAAGGATTCTTACGTCGCTTCAATTTTTGGAAGATCACAGTCCATTTTATGCGTTGAACCACATAATATCAGAAAAGGTGAAAAGAAAACATCTCAGAGACTTTGGTGTCAAAGCATTGTATTTAGGAGTGAACTTGACCACTGAAGGCCTCGATACCGCTTTTGAGAATAGGAAGGACTTGTGAATGAGGATGAGAAAGGGAGTAATTGAAGGGAACCAGCCTTCTGGCGTTACCACGACCCTGAAGGGAACAAACTTTCAGGAACCGTTAAGGACATAGGAAGTGCAGGCGAAGGGAACCAGCCTCCAGGTCCTGCGGAAACCGAGCGACGGGTGAAGCTTAGTACTTGTAGAATCAGGAATTTAGGAGAGGTATAGGATATCAATAGGAAATACCAACTACGAACTAAATAATTCAAACCCCATATTCATGCGATTTTTTATTTATTATTTTATTCCAGTTATCATTCTAGGAGACCTAGGACCTTGTTGAAGTGACGCCATACGTCTCTGTCTGGAGCCATTGAGGATGGCCTAAGTGTGATTTTGCCTCCTAGCCTCTTCCAGGAAAGAACTCCTTGGACTGCCAACTCGTTGTTGTCCCTGACAATTCCAATCGAGAGCTTCTCGGGCGATGCCTTCCATCCTCCTTATGGTGTGCCCGATCCACCTCCATTCCCTTAGCCTAATTTCGTCTTCTATTTTTCTCTGATTGGTCCTTCTCAGTATCTCTTCTTTGGAAATGGTTCTTGGCCACCAAATATCCAGAATAGATCTCAAGGATCTATAGCAGAAGATTTGGGGACGCTACTGAGATGGATCGGGTCACCTCCTTTTCTCTGAGCCATAGAGGAGCACGGGTTTTACCTTGGAGTTGAATATGCGGAGTCTTGTGCCCAGACTTATTTCCTTGGCACGCATCACAGGGTGCGGAACATTGCAAAGCGCCCTTAGCCTTTCTGATCCGGCTTTCCACATCGTCGTCAGCTCCTCCATCTGTTGCCACTACACTTCCAAGTTATGAGAAAGCCTCCACTTCTTCTAATATTTGGCCTTGGATTGTGATTGAATCCTCGTTTCTGGCATTTATCCTTGTGGTATTTGTTTTCGAAACATTAATTGTCAGTCTACACCCTCGTGCGGTCCAATCCTGGTTTTGCATCTTTCACTGGATTCCCGAGAATCTATAGGCCATTTCGCATATGTCGTCCGCATACTCAACCTCTTTCAGTATTTTTTGGAGACCCCACTGGATTCCTCGCCACCTTCCTGCTGCAGTCTCCCTCTTTACCTCACTCAGCAAAAGTATATAGAGGAGAAAGCAAGCAGCCAGTAGCCGCTATCTCTGCTCTTTCCGCCATCCTGGAAACTCACTCTCTTTTGTTTTTCCTTGCCCTTCTCTTCACCTCTTTATTCTTGTCGGAGTAGACTGTGGGAATCAGCTCCACCTATTTTTTTTTTTAATTCCACCTATTTTATGTATATATTGATGTCAGTAGCCAACGGCCTTATCTCATACAATACCTCTGCTCAATTGAGAACTTGAACCTGTAGGAATAAGTAATAGAATGGTAGAAAGTATTTCTTCTTCTGAATGCAGTATCTTCTGAGTTTATATAAATATATAATAATATTTGAGCCTAGCCTTGATTTTGGTCTAGTTATGTAAATATTTCTAGAAAGTTCGATATACTGAAAAGATAAATGAATTCAATTACGATAAATTGTTATTGGCAAGAAGAATTAAAATAAAAATTATAGTTACTTAATTGAAAGGAATGACAATATATTGGGTATGGATAGAGGAGCTCTAAAGCCGGACAAAGTATTAGGGTTAATGAGGTGTTTGATTGAAATGTTAATTATCCTAACGCAACACGGGCAGCCATATGTATCAATGGACATTGTCAGCTAACAATGGCAACTACAATGGCCAACAACTTGTCATTAGCAATAACAGTTGAGTAACCGTTCCTAAAATGGATTCTTTAAACAAGCAAATATGGCAGTTTTCTTAAACAGTTGCTCAAAGTTCTTATGACGCGACTCGAGAATATAAACTCTGGATTTATTTAATTAATTGACTTAATCTGTTTATACATAACTAAACATCAATCTTAATTCCCGTCAATGTTAACAACCGAAAATGAAACAAATGACTCAACAACATCCAATTGAAATGGAGAAGGCATACCGAAATAAGAAGGCACTTTCCAACCTCTTTTCATATTTGACATCGGATTCTGGTACAACTTCGCTATTTCATAATTCAACTTGCTCCTGAATTAAGCTGAGAGTATCATCATATTGACAAAACTATCGGGAAAAAAAACTTGTGAGATATGAATCTTCACAAGATTCATGGCGCCCAAATTTATCTGAAAGTCACTTCTTGCAACATTCCGCTAAACAGGCAATAACCTAATGCATGATTGTTTTCTATTAAGAATAGAGATGTATTAAAAAAAGAAGTACCGTTCTTCACCTGCAAATCAATATAGAATCCATCTGATATGCAAATTAAAAAGTAAAAAAATATCGAGCTAAGGCCAGTGGAATTCTCATGCTAGGTAAATATACCTTTACGCCGACGAATTCCAAATCTGCTTATCCTTTTTTTTTCTATATCCGAATTATTAGTAGCGTTTGCAATATCAAGGAAAACCTAGATAGGATCTGTGTCTGGGCAAACCTGCATAGATTAAGGTTAAATGCTACGAAAACTCAGGCCATTGTTAAGTCCCACTGGGTTCCAAATCAGATCCAAAGTCACCTTCCCTACTTTAATCCAAAATGAACAACCCATCACGTTCAGCTCCTCTGTTAAGAACTTGGGTATTACTATCGACCAAATCTTTTCCTGGAAACCCCAGATCACCCAAATTTAAATACCCTTAAGTCACTTCTACAATCAATCCGTTAGCTCCTCATATCCACTCTTATTTTACCCCATGTTGACTATCGCAGTATGGAATATGGTTGCCACTGGATTGCCTCTTGTCTTGAGTACCTCGAGGCGGTCTCACGTGCCCCTTCTTTATGGCGAGTTAAAGTAGCTATTCCCCTCCATCCGGCGACAATATTCCCTTGGATCCTTCCTATACCAAACCATCCTTTCTACATCTACCGACTCCTACCATTCAAATCCTCAGTCCACTGACTATCAACGAGATTGCTTCTGTTTGATCTCTATTCCCCCTCACACAGGACCATAATGTTCCTTTCTTACCCGCTCCAATATCCTTTGGAATTTCTCTCTCTTCTGATATCCGTCATGCTTCTTCTATATCACTCTTCACTTCCCAAAAAGATGCTCTATATTTTAATGTGAGTTTAGCAATTTCATTAGAAGTTTATGGTTGTTTTCAATGTTTAAGTGTCAATTTAACTCCGCCTGCTGTCTCCTTCAGAGACAGTTGTCGGTTCCAAGCCCGGATAAAGGAGGAGGATTGATTCGGTGAGTTAACTATTCAACAACCGGGAAAACCATTATAGTTCGGAAAACAACACACAGACTCGGAAATATGGATAGTCGCAAAGGTTAATTGACCTCGGCACGGAAACGGATTTAATGTGGCTTCTTAAAATGTGAGAGGATTAAACTAACCTTGAAAATTTGAGAGAGCTTGAAAAATATCAAACCGAAGTAGCAGCCCTGCAGGAGATATGTTGGAGGAACTTGGAGATAGTGGAAATAGAGAAGTATCTGCTTATTAACAGTGGACACCATGCAAATGTATGTGGGACTGGATTCATGATTAGAAAATCAAGTAGGCACACAATATTCAGTATAAACTGATCAATGAAAGAATTAGCACATTACGACTTAGGGGAAGATTTTTCAAAATAACTATCATGTGTGTGCATGCCCTCACAGCAGATAGTGAAGAGGAGGATATTTTCTATGATACATTAGAAATAGAATACGAAATAATCCCGAAGAATGAGGTGAAAATAATCATAGGTGACCGAAGAAGACGCATTTAGACCCACCATAGGCAGAGAAAGCAAACATGATTACTCTAACGATAATGGACATCTCATAATTAACTTTGCAATGGAAAAGCGACTGTTCATCAGCAGCACTAAATTCCCACGCAAAGAAATTAAAAAGGAGACTTGGGTCTCACCGAATGGTCTGACCAGAAATCAAATAGACCACGTCCTAATATAATCTAGGTACGCTTCGAAATGTAAGGATATTTAGAAGAGCGGACTGTGATACTGACCACTAGATGATAAAAGTCCATTATCAACTAAAGCTAGCCCCAAGAAGTTGCACTACAAAGGGTAGAGCACATACCTACAACTCAGAAAAACTACTCAAAAGGGTAGTAGTTGAAATCTTCAAAAATATAATAAGAAAATATTCAAAGGAAAAATGAATTGAATATAACATCCATAAATGATAGATGGAAAAAAATGAAAAATGCAGTGACAAGAAGTGCAAGGGAGTTACTTGGGAGGAAGGAATCAGCGCCAGATGTAACTGGTTGGACAAAGAGTGTGAGAAAGTTCTGGAAAAAATAAAACAGGACAAGATTAGCAACATGTTAAAAATAAAGACCAGAGGAAGTAGACAGGAATGCATGGCAAAAATGAGAGAAGCCAAAAGAATGTGTAAGCAGAAGAAGAGGGCACAGGAAAAGGAAAAACTTGAGAAGTTGAAAGAATCCTGGAGGAAGAAAGAAACAAGAAAGTTTTTCAAAGGTGTAAAGGATATAAAAAAAAGATTCCAAGCTGGAACGGGATAATGCAGAGGAAAGGAAGCTGATTGGAGAAAAGTCGACCATTCCCCAAAGGTGGAACCAATATTTTAGTGAATTGCTGAACACAAGAGCCACTAGAAAAATATCCGAAGAAAGTACCGACCTAAATGCTCTAAGGTAATGCGCAGGAAGGACCAGATGAAATAGAAACTCCAGAGAAGGAAGAAATAATTAACATAATTCTGTCAATGAATAACCATAAATCGCCAAGTCTGGACGAGATCACTCCAGAGATGTTAAAATATGGTGGCAGTGATCTATGGTCAGAGATCTATGACCTAATTTGGGAGATATGGATGAAGGAGGAAATGCCCGAAGATTGGACGAGAGCAGCAATATGTCCCATACACAAGAAAGGGGAGAAGCTAGTAAGTGAGGATTATAGTGGCATTTTTGTACTAAGTACAACATATAAAATATTGGCAGTACTCATAAAAGACTGACAGATTTCAGTGAACGTTTATAGGAGAAAATCAGGGAGGCTTTAGGCCCGGAAGATCAACAATTCACCAGATATTCTCCCTGAGGCAGGCAATGGAAAAGTGCTATGAATTTAACATAGATTTGCACCTTCTCTTTTTGGACTTCAAACAAGCATATGATAGTGTGGACTTTTGAAAGCTATTTATTATATAAAGCTATTTATAAGCTATTTGAAAGCTATTATTATAAGGCATACCCAAGAAACTAGTCAGACTGACAAAAATGACGCTAATGAAGACTACCTGTCGAGTCAAACTTGGAAATTTTCTTTCTGAGGAATTTGAGATGGATAAAGCCTAAAGGCAGGGTCCTCTAGCTCCGCTTCCTTTTAATCTAGCCCTGGAAGTAGCTATTCGTTCTGTCTGAACAAATCCAGGAGGTTGCATCTACAATCGCCTGTCGCAACATCTGGCATACGCCGATGATGTCATTACCACTAGACAACATTATCAAGACAGCATTATCAGGAACAATTCAGGAATTCGAAGAGGCAGCTGCTAAACTAAGTCTTTGAGTTAATGAAAATAAGACAATGTACATGAAAAGTTCAAGAAGGGAAAAAGAAGTGAATGGAGAAATAACATTTAGAGATCACAGCTTTAGTTCTGTAAACCAATTGAAGTACCTGGGAAGCCTAGTTACAGACGACAACAAAGTAGAGATGGAAATACAGGCCAGGATAGCAGCAGGAAATAGATGATATTTTTTCATTAAGTTTTAAAATAGAGTGTAAAATATTGTTTACACTCTATTTGAAAGAGCCCAGGTCTCTGATCCGTATTTCAACACTGGCCTAATCAGCGTCTTGTGCAGTCTAGTTTTAGTGGCTCTGGAAATTAAGCCACCTCCTATTATGAAATTATGCCGACGCTATCCATAATATCATCTGTTGGTTGATCTTTTTCTACTCCTTATCTCAGACGAAATAGCATTGTTCGTATTCACTTGTGATCCCAAGTACACAAATTCATCAACTCGTTCAAATGAGTATTTTCCGAACTGGACCGTTATTTCATATTTCTTGTTTGACCAGCCACCATGTATTTAGTTTTTGAGGAGTTGACAGCCAGCCCCAGCTTCAAAGCAGCATCCTCGAGGGCAAGAATGCTTCTTCTATAGCAGCTTTTGATCTTTCTGCAATGTCAAGGTTATCTGCGTAGCCCAGGATTTGTACCATGTGGTTGAATATTGCGCCACTATTCTGGATCTTTGACTCCCTGAAAGCCTTTTCCAGACCAATGTTGAAAAGAAGACGGAATGTTTGTCTAACCCCATTATTTGACTAATAACTAGCAAGTCTTTTTTCCGCCAATTCAGACATTATCCTGACATGCACCATGTCCTGCCATACACCAATAAATTCACATTTATGAAGATTAAATGCAGCATATCTCACACCCATAGTCCAAATATACGTATCAACCTGAGACAGCACCTACTCAAAGCAAGGGTGGTAAAATAATAACAGTTAAGGTTATAATAGAACAGATGATACAGCAGTTAAAAATATAAAAACAGAAACACACGCACCAAGCAAAAAAAAAGACAAAAATAATAAATAAAATAATAAATTTGAAAGATAGCAAAAACGGGAGGAAAAAAAAGGAATGAAAATGTATATCTCAGAACGGTATAATCAAAAACATGACATTGGCATTTTTATCTGATATCTGTGGCTTAGAAATTGGTTATATTCGATGTTAAGTTTATTTAAAGAATAGCTTTTATAAGTTAATTAAGGATTTCGTAATACAATATAGTTTTCTTTCAGTGTATTAAATTTTGAAATATTACATTTTTTCCTGTAATTTCGTCAGTATTAAAAGTGGCACTGGTACTTGTTAAAGGACTTGGTCCAAATCCTGAATTTTCCCGAAAATAATCAATTCATATATCCCTTATACTATTAAACTAGTATTTATTTACCTTTGGATATATGTACTCCAAGATTAAAAACAAAATGTATAGCCATTTCCAGTTTAATCTTTATTAAAATAATTCTGTGTCAGTTATATTATTGATAATATGTCGAGACTAGTTTGTTCCGAGACTGGTTAATTAATTAGAGTAGGCTAAGTTTAGAACTATGCCTGTATCATGGTCTCAATGCTTTGATAGAATTACATTAAATGCAAAACAATCAAGTTTATTCTAAACATTTAATTTAAGAAATAGATAAATTTTCATGAGTCACAGCTTCCATTTCTATGAGCCACAAAAAAGGGTTTGCTAGTTGAAAGAGAATTTCAATTTGATTTACTGTGATCGACCACAAAACATTTTCACTATTATTTTTTTTTGCCATTCCTAATGGCATATTAATTATAACAAAGATTTTGAACGGTATTAAATATACGTTGACACTTTGATTGATAATAAAATTACCAGTTTCTTTTATAACTCTTTTTCTTCATGTTTTATCAAATAATCCAAAGATCAATAATTTATAAAATCAAACAGGAAATGTATAATGCACTTTCAGCAACTTGGCATTCTATCACATATTTTAAATACCTTGACCCAATAAAGTTTTTAAGTCATCCGGGTGCACCAGTTTCAGAATTAGATTTTCAAATTGAGCTAAAATTAGCAATTGCAATTTCGGTCCCAGGAACTGTAAATTCCAGCATTAGCAATCCTTATGAGGCCTACTAGCTAGCTGTATTAGCTAGAAAGAATACCTTCCAGAGATAACAATATGCCAATAGTCTCCTAAAGAATTTCTTTTTCCTTTCCGAACTCGGTCAATGTTTCCAAGGAATTACTAAATGTGAATCATGGATCGTATATGTATTCTTTTAACGCCCATAATAGTCATTAATTATGCCCGGACGGATATTGATGATACCAGTTTGAAAATACCAGATTAGTTCTGGTATCTATTAAGTCTTATTGCCCTACCACGGCGAACCCGCAAGGAGGGAATGTGCTCAGCTTGACCGTTGAACGATTTATTAAACGAACGGCTCAAGCGATTTTCAAATTATTCGCTGTGATCCCGTGAATGTGTTTTTGAGAATTTTTGAATATTTTGAGCTCAAAATACTAAAGAAATGTTGTATTATGTGTTTAATGTGTCCGTTTGAGGATATCTAGTGATTTTCTGAGAGAATGGCTTAACATATTTTCAAGTTTGATGGGAATGATTTGAAACAATTCGAGATCAAAATACTAAATACAAATTTTATTAATTGCATTTAATCTGCCCGTGTGAAGGTATCTAGTGATTTTTTGAACGAACTGCATGACCTATTTAAATGTTTTATGGATCAAATACTCAGGAAATTATTTTCATAAAAAAATATATCAAAAGTTAATGCAAAACTTTTTAAATTTGGTATTTATAATTTATATATTCATTTAAATAACATACTAGATTTAGGTCTAAATTGGAAAACCGGAAGCAGTACTTAACTTAAAGGTCATGATAAACTTTCATCCAAAATTATATTAAAATATAGTACAAAACATCTCAAATTTGATCAATAAGACTTTCATATCAATATAAATAATATACTAGATTTTGGTTAATATTGGTGAGCCGAAAGGGGTACTCTACTTGAAGGTCATCATAAACTTACAACAAAAATTTTATTAAAATTAAATACAGAGATCACATGATTTGGTAATAAAGGTTACAAACGCGATTTTTTTCCAACAAGAAAACGACGTATAATAACGGAATAAGACCTCAAGAAACAAGAGCTTGTGTGTGTGTATGCATGTGCGTGTGTGTTTGTGTGCGTCTGTATGTGTCAAGAGATAGACGTCGCGACGCCGAGTGTCGTTTTTAAGATACTGCTATGTTCGGAAACTAGTAACCAAATTCAGGGCCACTTTTTGAGCCACCGATTTATAGTTTAACAGGCGTACAAGGAAGTCATGGGGTGTCCTCATCAGATATTTTATTGTATCATTTGTAAGTTCACGATCATATGCAAATAAATTATGAATAGCCAATACTTGAAAAACTAAAAAGATTAAAATAAAATTTAATTTAATAAAAAATAAAAATCCCGACTACGGAAGTAAATTTTATATCTAACGTTTGTATGTGATAGGCACCCGACTATAACATCAATTTTATATGTTTAGGCATATCAACATCACTAACAACCCACCAACGTGTTTAGGTACAAGATAAGCAGGTTCATTTCGTCCCTTTGGACGAATAAGGTTCGTTAGATATAAAAGTTACTTCATTAGTCGGGGCTCTAATTTCTTATTAAATAATTTTTTTTTATAATATATTTCTCTCACAATAATTGCAATAGATACCAAATATTGCTCTAGTTCCAGACCTAATTTTAAACCACTGGACTAGGTAATGAACTTTTCCAAATCTAGTGGAAAAAAGTGGATATTTTTTATCTTATAATATAATATTATCGATATTGTCAATCTTAATTATTTAATTTTTTTTTATACATATTTTCTTATTTGACAACCGTATTTTAATTTTTAAAAATACCAATCAAATATGAATTAAATAAGTATCATTCCGTAGTATCTTTAGAATCTGTTGGCTAGATATTTTGGAGCGTTTGTCAAGAAACTTCGATAGTAATAAAAAAGGTTTGTTTAGTTTAGTTCTACATTTTTAATGTATAATTTTTTGGACTAGTGAGATTAAAAAACATAAATTATATGATTTTCGAATAATTTTCGATCAGCCACTTATAAATATCTTCTTCAAACTTGCAATTTTCTAATTGTGGATGTAATGCTTACCTCGTATCAAAAGTATTAAATATGAAGTTCAGCAGACCTGTCCAATATTTTTATTTTAATCAAATTTTCAATTTACATTTATGTAACATAATCATACCTACTATCAAATAGAAATTGATATTATGACTTTACTATCAAATTTCGTAATATAGAAATATCACGAAATGGAAATTATAATAGCAATAAAACACTAAACAAAAGATAATAAAAACAATAAAGAGGCAGGCAGACAGCTCAGGAGAAGAGGGAATATCTGTGGATCAGCTGTCAGGGACAGAGCATTGTGGTTCGAATGCTATTGTTCGACCGTCATATAGCCCGTATTCTCTCTCTGAAATTTTTTTTTAAAGAAACAGGACACCTGAGTGCCTCTGTAAAGATATTTCCAAAGGCATTTAGTTTACTGGACAAGCCTAACTGAGCATTTACCACATATGTGTTGAAGTTCAGCATTGCTTTTATTTCCTTGATACAAATTCCTTACTGAACAATTCCTGTCGATATTACTGATTTATCATATTATTCTCATTCCCAGAAAAATCAAACCAAAGATGTTTACTTAAATAGCTTTGATGAAATTGCAAAACTCCGAAAAGAAGCTTGACTATTTTAGACTCAGTTCTAGAAAGCATAAAGTATAGTGGTCCACAGCTCACAAAAGTCCTACAGTCTCTATTACCAATCTACAAAAAAGAAAATACGATTGAATGTAAGAATTATAGGCCTATCTGTCTATCTCCTATAGTATTCAAGTTTAACACCTCCATACTAGAGTTCGCTCTTGTATCGCCTTCGGGCTTAGACCATGTAGAGAACCGATGCTTGAGGACGAATAGGCTGCATTTAGGCCAGGTAGACAGACCCATATTTAGCCCCAGGACCACATATTTTCTCTTAGATACCTAATGGAGAAAACCTGAGATAGAAACGGAATTATGTTATGGTCACGGCGTTTCTAGACATAGAAGCTGTTTTTGACTCCCAAGCCATGAACTATGGAGAGCGCTAGAGGCTAAGAATATTATGGCTGTTAAATTAGTATATCAAAATCCAAAAGGTATTGTTAGAACAAATGGGGTGGAACCCAGACGTTTTGCCATGGAAAAAGGAGTGTAGCAGGGGGAATGATTAGGTCCATTGCTGTCCGTAAATTTCATAAACGAAATACATAAAATCTGCAAAAGGAGAACGGCCAGAAGCATAGTGGCATTATGGAATCTGAGACATGTTCAAGTCCAAGCTCTATTGTACGCGGATGACATAGTCCTAGCGGAAGCGACAGCAAGCTGTGCTTTAATGATAAGAGGAATTAGGAAGAAAAGGCCTCTCCATCAATACAAATAAATGTAAAGTAATACATTCGGGAAGGGAGCCTAACGCAATCAATATAATATGTAATGGCCAGTCACTTGAACAAACTGACGGCATACATACCTGTTATACAGTTTATATTAGGCAGGAATGGAAAAGTCTATGATAAGGTCAAAAACAAGAGTAGGAAACTTTATTCGTACAAGGAAGTAAAAACCAAACTAAAATGAACCTGTTTCCATAGCGACGTGTGCAAAATAATTTATAGCCTCTGTACAAAGTTGAAAACACCATGTCTCTGCTGTATAATACTGGACCGATTTGGATGATGTTTATTCGATATGTTAGGTATTTATATTGTAGTTGATATTTATGTTGATGATTCATCAAAATGGGTATAATTTTTGACTTATGCGCGAATAAAGTTTTATTTTCTTCATAATTTTTTTTTATAATTTTTTTTCGAGGATACGCTGTAAAAAAAAAATTAAAAGAGATTTGAGGGGAAGATTTTCAGAAATTTCCATCACAATCGTTAGAGCCGCACACCGTAGATTGGCACACCAGTCTCCAGAAAAATGTGTATTTTGGCTATTGCGTAGCCGCAATTTCGCATAGGATGGCCGATTTGATATACACGTATAGGGAGGGCAAAGCCTACAAATAAACAAAACAGAAATTTACAAAATTGGTACACCTGTTTAAGAGATAATCGTGGTACAGACACACAGACCAGTGGCTAATGCGTTTTTTTTACTCAGAGGGTCCTGAAACGTATAAATCTGTTTAAAACTGCACTTCGAAAATTTTCTCCGATTACAATATATTCCTTACCTATAAGGTCTCCGTAAGAGAGTTGAAGTCTACCCTTAGGCCTTTTACCTGTTGGTCGGGCTTCATAGAAGCTTCTGGGTTCTCAATATTCTCCCATTCTGCAGACTTGGCCATACCACGTAAGCTGTCTTTTCTCGAGTATTTGTCCTCATGGCTCGACGTAATCTAACTCTTCTCCAATTCTGTCGTTTTACATGCAGTCTCGTCTCTATTTTACCGCCGCCACTCTTCGCAGATACCTCATTTCAGCGGTGGTTATTCTATTTTTATGTCTAGTGCCACCCAGCTTTCACTACCGCAGAGCAAAATTGGAAGGTACACCGGTTTAATTTAACTTCCCTTCCAATTCCCCTCTACCCACGATAGAGTTGAAAATTTGAAAATAAATATTTTTAGCTTTCCTATTCTTGTTTTTGACCTTATCATCAACTTTCCTATTCCTGTCTAATTTAACACCGAGGTATGTATGTCATCAGTTTGTTCAAGTAATGTGAAATCTAGTTGTGAACCTCCCTTTTTGGTTACTGCATGATCACCGGAAGTGGTACTTTAATTGAAGGTCATAATTGATTTCGATAAAAAATTATATCAAAAATATAGTGCAAAACTTATAAATTTGGTATTTATAATTTATATATTCATTTAAATAACACCCTAGATTTAGGTCTAAATTGGGGAAACCAGAAGCAGTACTTAACTTAAAGGTCATGATAAACTTTCATCAAAAATTATATTAATATATAATATAAAACATCTCAAATTTGACAAATAAGACTTTTATATCAATATAAATAATATACTAGATTTTGGTTAATATTGGTGTGCCGAAAGGGGTACTCTATTTGAAGGTCATCATAAAAGTACAACAAAAATTATATTAAAATTAAATACAGAGATCATATGATTTGGTAATAAAGGTTACAAACGCGATTTTTCCCACTCTAATTAAACATTTTTTTTACTTATTTTAACTTTTAAAATTGAGTGTAAAATACTCGTTTTCCTTCCCATTTTTGAGCTGAACAAGTCTGCAGCAGGAGAATAAGATATAAGCTATTTGGGTTCTTCTGCTTATAATGTCGAAACCGTCGATTTCCAATACTTTATCTAGTGGCATTGACAGTTCTAATGTTTTTATGGAACATGAAGAAATCTCTTGGGAACTTGTTATCTTGTGAGGAATGAGACTCCAAAAACAAGAGCTTGTGTGTGTGTCAATAGATGGATGTCGCGACGCCGAGCGTCGTTTTTACTGCAGTCTTCGGAAGCAAGTAACCAAATTCAGGATCACTTTTTGAACCACCGAATTATAGTTTAATGGGCGTACAAGTAAGTCATGTGTTGTCTACATCAGATATTTTGATAACTCGAAAACTATAAATTTTCCGGAATATTCCATATGTGTATTTAAAAGATAGTTTGATTGTTTACAAAACTCAGGATTAAAAAAAAAAAATAATAAAATAAAAATTAGTTGGATTAATGTACGGGAAGATTTAGCAAACATTTTTTATATTTTATCTTGATCCAAAGCGGTAAAAAAATCGTTTGAGTGGATAGACCAGATATTATTTTTCAGAACTTTTGCCGAATAAAAAACTAAAGAATATGTGTTATTACGGAAAGCGAAAATCTTCCCTCTCATCCTCTCTCCCCCAAAGAAAAACGACAAAAAAAAACTATTATTAGGTTGTAATTCCAAAAAAATCTTTGAGTCTCTCAAATAACACTAAATAACTAAACTGTCGACGTTTCGCCAATTCTGCAGAATCTTATTCGCCCAAAACGGGTCTAACGATTTTGCATGCATCATCAGGACTGAAAACCACAAAATCACATTAATGCAAATCTCAGTGAACGATAAAAATGTTTTTACTGAGAAGTAAGATGTAACATGTTAACTGTTTGCCGCTAATAAATCTCTAGTCATTTGGTACGCTCCTCTAACACAAGATGGTTTTTTGCACTCTGAGAAACTGATATTCAGGAGCATTAATTCCATGACTACTTAAAAAAATTTACCTATAGAGCTCCTTTTATTTAAGCTTTTTAAAAAAATCAGATTTGAAATACTCTTCGGATTTAACGCCTACGATACAGATTTACAGTATGTTTTTTTCAATTATACTTATTCAGATTAATGATTATCTATAAATTATTCAAATCATGGAAAAGATGCAGCGCTTTATAGAACATACGAAGTAGATATTGACTAAATTTTGAAAAAATCAGTAAATAATCGTTAACCAGTGAATATCTTGTACGGAAAGTCACACAAACGTTCAAATGTTCTATAATCAGTATATTGAATTGTAAAAAGACATTATATTAGCAATATAAACTATTCAAAACTAGTATATGATACTTCTAAATATTTAATATCTGAGTGTTGATAATCAAGGATCAGATGATACGGGCGATAGTTAATCAAAAAGAACAGTAAAAGCTCTCCTAAATATGATCGTAGTTAACTTATAATTATAATTTTGGATAAGCAAAGCAATTTATTTCTACAGCGACTATAAAATTTATTTTTAATCAACACCTCGGATAAAGAACTATTTTTTAGAAACATATGATATTTTTAATTGACCTATTTCATAAAAAATATGTTTATAAAAAGTTATCAGAAGGTTTTTGTAGTCGCTCTGAACTTTAGCAAGTTCGAAGTTATGAGTAGGTTTTCATAGCAATCATAGTTGCCATTGTTTTATCATTTATTTTATTTTATTTTTTAATCCGACACTAAAAGATGGCAACAGAGAGATGTTACTTGGAACCTATGATCAACAGTGCCAACAGGGTCTATTTGCCCGACGGTAATGAACTGAAGTTATGCAGTTCATCTCTTCACGATCCGTCACTGGCCGAAATGTGTCCAACTCCTTCCAAATTGTGGATAACTGCGTTTTATAAGGAGCGTTCAATATCAGTTAAAGTGGAAGATGTTCCGGTTATATACATTGATAGAAAACCAATAAGCACGACAGACGCACTCAAAATACATGAGGGATCGGTTATAGAAATCCAAACAGCTTTAATGATCTATATCGTAGAATTCTCTAACATTATGAAAGAAAGCATTAATCTTGCAGCTGCTGGAACTGGAGATTTACTGAGGTTAAAATCCAGGATATACAGGTGGGAGATGTTCACAGGGGGCCAACTGTTCACTTGTACTTCATATGGATTCGACGAAAAACGAGGGAAGGTTGCATCTTTTGACTTGGATGGTACATTGATTAAGTCAAAGTCCGGTGGATACCCAAAAGACGACACAGACTGGACTTTATGGCATGATTCCATCACATCTGAACTATCTAATCTTCATAATAATGGATACAAAGTAATCGTATTTACTAATCAAGCGGGAATTCTTAGGCCCAACAGTTCAATAAAACTTCACATTTTCAAGTCTAAAATAGAAAGCGTCATCGATCATCTTGGTATTCCGCTACAGATCTATATGGCCACTTACCATGGAGGTCCTTATAGAAAGCCAATCCCAGGTATGTGGAAACTAATGGAGTTGAATTCCAAAGTAAAAGTGAAATTGGAACAATCATTCTTTGTTGGTGATGCTGCAGGCCGAGAAAGAGATTTTTCCGCTTCCGATAGAATATTCGCAGAAAATATCGGATTGAAATTTTACACTCCAGAGGAATTCTTTTTGAAAGAATTGCCAAGCCCATACTTGGATTTAAAATACCGTCTAAGCAATTCAGAAATAAAGATGATGCCTGACCTCGATGTTCCTTCCGATCAACAAGAGGTCATAATCATGGTAGGTCCACCATCTTCCGGAAAGACATTTTTTGTCGAAAATTACCTCATTCCAAAAGATTACGTTCCAGTAAGTCTCGACTACTTTGACGATTGGGACTTGAGTGCTCCAGTTCTAGTCGACATCCTGGAAAGGAAGAAAAGCGCTGTCGTTGACCATACAAACTGGAAGATTAGTGACAGGTGGAAATACATTTACCTATGCAAGTTCCGTGACGTGAAAGTACGATGCTTCATCATGGAGTGGTCTGTTAACAGGTGCGCTCACAATAATAAGTTTAAGAGAATGTTTGATCCAAATTGTGTTGCGATGTCTTCTAAAGATTTCGAGCATTATAGGGAAGAATTCGAATACCCAACTATGGAGGAAGGATTCGCAGATGTTTTATGCATACCGTATTTTCCAAAGTTTAGATGCAACGAAATGAAGTTTTTATACAACTGTTATTTACACGCTCACTAAAGATAATAAAAAAATGGTCTGAGTTGTTATATTCTTAATGTTTTACATACCTAGAAATTACTACAAAGTCTATTATTTAAAAAAAAAAACCGACTAATTCACGCAAAATGATCAGTTCATCGTATATCTCAAAATTTAGTGAAAATATATCTAATATTTGGAGTCTTATTATTAATTTTGCTATTTCTTTTTTGACAATTTGACATCAATTCGATTTGGATCTGTTTTCAAGGCTGGAATTGCATACTTACTAATCAGTAAATTTGATGTTCTTGATAATTCTTTATTACCCTTAGCGGTTTAATGATAGGAGTAACAGTTGCTAATAGTCACAGCAACAGACAGGAACCTAGTCTTCGACAATGCATCTGTAACATGACTATGGGCTCTCTTGAATGTAAATAGTGACTATGAGCACTTGCTTATTTAATACTTATTTGATTGGGTACTATTAAAGTTCCGTAAATAGTAAAATAATATAACATAAATAATAAAGTAAAGTTCCAGGTTACTCATAAAGATTCAAACATTTTTTTTTTGTAGACTATCAAAAGTATAATATTACATTCGAGTGTTACCAATATTACCAATATCTGTGCGATGAGTCTGATGGTTCGTGGTGATTCAAGATGTGATTGTAGTGGCACCAAAGGCTGATGATAGGTTTAAGAATCAATGGCTATTTTTTGTCGTCTTGTGTTACTTCGGTAGGTAGTGACTTTGTTGTCATTTCTTTGCGCCTAGAATGTTGGTACTAAGTTATTTTGTTGAGAATTGCAGACCTAACGTTTTTATATCCTAGTGTATACAGCTAAAAATCTAAACTATCTATAGCTATCGTAATCTCTCCTATTATAATAAGACAACAAAGGAGTGATGTGCATTAGCATTATTTTAGGTATATCAAATTTGGAGGCAATAAAGGAGCTATTGTTATGTTTGGTCTGCAAATGTTTGATTGGCTATAGATTTGGGGAAGGAGAGGGAGAGGATTATATTCGCAGGATAGAATGTAATACCAGGGTTAACCAGCTTAATTGTCTTACGAAGTTAAAAGGAGATTATACGAGGCTATTAAGTTCGTTGTTTAAAATATTGCATAACTGAAACTTTCATTAAATTGGTTAATCTGGCCTTGCCTTAGGCTTGGTACGAAGCTGTGCGAAGCCTGACCAACGGGCTCCGGTGGCTGCAGCTGGAACCTGTCTTAGGTCAAGAGGTTCTACAGCTACTGACCGAGGACGGCTTCTGTTCCTGTGTAAAGCTTCCAGCTCCGTGACGGTCAGACATCTATAATTAGCTAAGGATCCTTTGTAATTGTGATGTTCACTACCACAGTGAGCGGAGGTACTCCTCATTTTTGTGTGTGTATTTTATTTATTACCTATATTTTCTTTTTTCTTTTTACTTATGTTAGTTACCTACTTGTTTTTAGTTTCTAAGTACAAGTCAGCATGTATCCCGTCAATTAGGCACAAGCTGACGGGATACACGGCAATTTCGAGCGGCATGTCATCAAAGAAATTTCTTCACTGTTGCTCGTATCCCTTACGAAATTGTTATCTACTCTAAGTAGTTTCTTATATTCTTATAAAATTTTTCTTCACTCCATACAATATTCCACCGGAATGTGCAGTATTAAAGTAAGTACAGACCTGGCAACAAAATGTTAGTAACTCGTTGATAGGGGTTGGAAACATATTTCTTGGAAACAGCTGCTAGTTTTCAATAGTGTAGCGCGCCCAAACCAAACTCAGATATGAATTAAAAATGGAAGAAACTGTTATTTTAAAGTACGAAGCCATTTTAGACATTTCATCTTTAGTCAGATTTCTATCTCGGTATTTAATAAAAATGCTTCGAAACAAAATTAAGTGTTCTCATTTAAAAAAACTTAATTTTGTTTCGATGAATTTTCAGTTTTCCAGTTAAATGTATTTTCTAATGTAGTATATAGGTACTTTTAGTTAAAACTTGTTATTAAAACAACAAACTTAGCCGCGGTTGTTAGTTATCTTGACTAGCCTATTGTGAGAATTCGAACAAACACAGCGACTGTTTACTGAAGATAGTAGTCGCACTGTCCGGCAAACACCTGGCTTTATCTCAACCTTATCCGACAGGATAGGGAACAGGATGAACTGATAGCATCAGCTTCCCCCTCTGGTCTTTCCGCCAAGAGAGGATACACGAATATATATGGATAAAAAATAAAATAATAATTAAAAAAATATATACATAAATATTAAAATATTGATCAAAATCAATTTAAATAATAAATAAATTAACTGTGGTACAATAAACATTTCGGCCGCAATTTTGAAACAAACAGATGATGGTAATGTTGAGTTCCGAGGATCATCCTGGGATGACCTGTGACATTGGTACCGAATCTCAAGAAAATCGGTCTCGGAGAAAAGTCGGACGGACGGATTTTGTTTTATTCGATATTTCGATTCTACATATCTTGAAACGTTACAGAAAAATTTCCAAAGGTCTATAATTGAAAATAATAAACCAAAAATCAGAAAATTCGACTTTCTTTATAATTGGTAATAACGAATTTGCACAAATAAATAAATAACAAATAAAATACACTAGAAGGAATTTATTTCAGAAAAACTGAAGAACCTTCACGGTTTTTCAAGATGGTGAAAGACGCAGAAGAAGGAGGAGGTCGAAAGCTTGAATGTTTCTCAAATGGCGCAATCCACATAACATACCTAAAAATCAACATTGCTCCATCTTTTCCAAACCCTACTGGGCTAATATGCCAATTTTCGGAGGTCGGGAGATTGCAGGGTTCGAGAGATGTACATGACCAAATTTAAAAATGTGTGACAAAATTTTCAAATTTTAGAATTTAGTAATATTAATTATGCATTGTTCGGCAAAGTTTTGTGATTTTTATGCTCTTGTTTTATAAAATTTGCCCTTATGAATTATAGTAGAATTCTGAATAGAAGTTTAAAAAGAAAACATATTGCAAAAATATGTTTACAATGTTTTAAAAATTGCTGCAATATTTCATATCAGTTTCTATGTTTTTTCAGACTGACAATGAGTCTGACCTTAAGAAATGATTGAGCTGAGATTTCAGAAAACATAAATATAAATGACTCACATAATAAAAAGTAAAATATTTTGGCAGGGAGTCGAGCAAAAAAAAAAAACAAATAAATAAAATACATATTCAGCACCTGAATGTGCGGAAGAAAAATGAGCAGATAAATATTTATTTAACTAATGTGTTATCATTTAATGCCTATTACGTATTGGCACTCATGAAGATTATTTTCTCAAAATTCGTAACGTTCTATACGATTCTGAACTGAAAGTTACACGCACAAGAGCTTATGAAAATATAATTTTTAAAAATCTTGTCCAGCATCCATTTCTTATATTCATAAATTCGATTTGATTATTTTATTTTCGAATGGTATTTTAAAATACATTATTGAATTTGTATTTAAATAAAATTCAAATTAAAATATCTGATGTGGACAACACTGGACTTCCTTCTACGCCTATTTAACTATAAATCGCTGGCTCAAAAAGTGATCCTGAATTTGGTTACTAGTTTCCGAAGATTGCAGTATCTCAAAAACGATACTCGGCATCGCGACATCCATCTATTGACAGACACACACAGACATATTCTTGTTTCTGGAAGTCTCATGATAACTGAAATTTCAAAGAGATTTTTTCTTCGTGTTCCGTGACAACATTAAAAATGTCAATATCACTAAATAAAGCATTGGAAATCGATAGTTTCGACATTTCAAGTGGAAAAAACCCACTTAACTTAATTAATATCTTATTCTCCTGCTGCAGACTTGTTCAGCTCACATATTTGGAGGAAAGAAAAGTAATTTACAGTCAATTTTAACATTTAAAACAAGCAATAAAAATGTTTAATTTGATTGGAAACCAAATTGCGTTTGTAACCTTTATTACCGAAACATGTGATTTCTGTATTTAATTTTAATATAATTTTTTATGTAAGTTTATTATGACCTTCAAGTAAAGTACCCTTTTCGGCTCACCAATTTTAACCAAAATCTATTGAATACATTCATATCGAGATAAAAGTCCTATTTATTAAATTTGAGATATTTTACAGTATATTTTAATATAATTTTTGATCAAAGTCTAATATGACCTACAAGTAAAGTACCACTTCCGGTCTACCGATGTTAACCAAAATTTATTATATTATTTATATTGATATGTAAGTACCTAATTTGAAGTTTTGCATTATATTTTAATGTAATTTTTGATGAAAATCAATAATGACCATAAACACAAAATTTTCGCGATTACAATACTTCCTTTAGTTCGTACAAGGAAGTAATCATTTGAAGTGCTTGCGACAAGAATGCTACAAGAGACAATTTAGAAGAAATTTTGTGCAAAACGTTACTTCCTCTATTCTGCTCTTTGTTATGTTAGTTTGGGAATTCCATCAAATTTGCATCAGTCCAATTATCTCATAGAATTTGCCCAAACTAGCATAATTAAGAGCTATATTTAGAAACAAAATACTCAATTTCTTCTAGATTGTGACTGTTCACTTTTATCCTCCTAACCATTATTTTTATGAAGGAATGAGATGGTCCGGGGTGGGACAAAACTTTGAAAAAAGTGGAACACAAATAGTAAAAACTATTTATTAGGAACCGACGTTTCGACCCTCTTTGCTGGTCTTCTTCTGGGCTTGAAGCGCAAAAAAGATGTCGAGGAGTGATTCTGAACCTGAAATTCTGACGCCGAAATTCAAATATGTCTGTGAATAACGGTATTCAGGATTTCGTCTTGTGGATTTATTTTCCGGCCAAAAACATGATTTTATCCAAGGACTTTATTGTGATTAGAGGTAAAAATTAGGAAAAACTCCTAAAAGAAACTTAAAAACTACTTGAAAATTTTAGTCACTCCTCAACATCTCTTTGAGCTTCAAGCCCTGAAGAATATCTGCAAAGTTGGTCGAAACGTTGGCTCCTAATTAATAATAGTTTTTACTATTTGTGCTCCACTTTTTTGACCGCCACCCGGACCATCCTTTCCTTCATAAAGTTCTACGGTCAACTATTGATTATTCCTTTATTTTTATATTTATTTTAATCAAAAGCTATTTTTTCATTTAGTTCTTAAAGTAGAAATTTTTTATAATTAGGTTTTTCTTATTTTATTGACTATCACCGTACGAAATTTTGTTTGATTCTCTGTTTGTGTTTAAAATTAGTTTTTGTGTGATATTGAGGTCGATATGTTAAATTCCAAAATGGCCATTACGTGCTCCTCCATTGTCCCTGCCATTTGATAAGGAAATTTTTTAAAATATTTCTTGGCCTTATTCTTAACTGACAGTGAGTAGCTGTAATGCCATTAATTTATCTGGCATGAGCTACACTGTCGGTTTACACATTCCGTTCAATGCCGTTATACAAAATCTTTTTATTATTATTGTTTTGTTTTTTAATACTTCTTCTTCTTCTTTGTCTTCCTCTTATGCCATTAGCTAGCGTCGAGGAGCCTCAATCCAGCGTAACCATTCCTCTCGGTCCCTGCTTAGCCGCTTCATCTCATTGAGCGATTTGTCTCTTTTACTTCCAATTCTTTGGATATATTCTTGGTACGTAATTCTGGGGCGTCCGCGTGGTCTCCTTCCTGTGGGTCGAGCCTCTAATACCTTTATAGGATTTGTGTCCTCGTTCATCCGACAGACATGACCAAACCACTGTAGTTGCCGTCATTCTAGAGTGGTTTTAAGCTCTGTAACGTCTAGTTGCTCTCTAATGCTTTCATTCCTAATGCGATCCCTTCTAGTTCTCCCAACAGATCTGCGAAGAAACCTCATTTCTCGTTTTTTAATACTAGTATTAATATTTATATACTTTTTAAATACTACTATAATATGGTAGTAGCATAATATGGCATTTAATGTCTCTGATTATTATCAGTATCGACAGTATGTTTTTAATTATATATTGTGTGAATATTATTTATAGGCGTTTTTCTGATTGGTTGATCGTTTTGAATTGGAATCTGCTTTAGTTCTTTAAGGGATAGCTATATCTGACACAGTAAACAGCTGATTAAGTAATTTAATACGGAGTATCTCCAATCATTTCTTTGTCAAAGTAAAAACAATTGCATTGCTTTTAACATTTATTGTAAGGATCAAAAGTAATAAAGATAAACATCTCCAGAAAGGGTGTTGTATTAAACTTGTAAATCAAAATAGTAATAATGTCATAAAATAATGAATTCAATCAATATAATAAACAAAAATTCAAGAGATTTAAACTTTTGACTTTTGCTTAAATATTCTATATTAGGATTCAATTTTGTCAGCAATTGGTTCATAACCATTAGCGATATTACTTTAATTCTTAAATAGTAAATTAAATTTATTCTTTTCACCTTATAATATCTGTTAAGATTTATAAGTTGAACGCACCCTGCGGTCAAGGCTTCTCATCTCGTACACAGGATCTATGTACTAAATTGTTAACGCTATAATATGGAGGAATGTTGGTTTATATTGCGGCTTGCGGTCTACACCGAGATTGAATCTTTTCGAACCATGGAATACCAGAATCATTTATCCACCCAGCTAAAATCGAATGAGCATTGAAACAAGCTGAGGTGTAAATGTTTCGTTACTAGATTTCGAAACTGACCTAGTCTTTAGGATGTTTCGTAAGGCCGCCAAATTCTGATATGTATGAATAATGGTGTACAGGATACCGTCTTGTGGAATATATTTCTGACCAAGAACATGACTTTACCTATGACTTTCCTGTGATTAGAGGTAGAAACTAGAGAAAACTCCTTAAAGGAGCTTAAAAACGAATTACAAATTTTAGTCACTCCTCACTCCTCAGCCTCTTTTTGATAAAAAATTATTTCCACTATTTTCATTTAAAAATATAACAAAAGAATATTTAAGTGCAATTCTGAAGGTGATTGCACAACTTTCTATATCGTTTTATATTCTTTATTAAATCGAGAGACGTATTTAAAACGTATTATTGTATTTAAAAAAACAAAACTCTAATACTCGATCCGTCAAATATCCAGTATCCATTTCTACTACTATTTTCGTAAAAAGAAATAAATCATGCTTGTATTAAATGATAATTAGCTTAAATTAAATTTCTCATAATACCCCTTTCCTAAACTGTTGTTATTGTCCTGCATTCCGATTAATATATTTACAAATATTACTCCAGGAAACTATTCTTATACTTTTGAAAATGCTTTTCCACCCCTATTATTAAAAAATTAACGTTCTATTTTAATATTACACAAACGTGAGGGTTAGATAATTCCTATGAGTCTTGCAGGAAAGCCTGGCTTGTCTCGTTCTTTCGGTGGCATCGCTTCCTGTTTATACCTTGGCAATATCAACAATAATCTAAAATCTAAATAATTAGGATAACAAATATAAAATTCAGTTGAAAAAAATATATAAATTCGCTATTGTATCGTTCCCTCTTCCCTACTCCCCCTCTCTTCCCAGAGAGATAATATATTTTCTTAAGTTAGCTTCCTAAAGAGGGAGGAGCTTCTCAGGTAAAGATAAAGCAATCCAGTATTCACGTCCTATGATATTATGATGTGTTCGAAATATATATCTATATTTTAATATAAAATCTTGCATTATCCTTCTATACCTATTTATAATTAACAGTTGTACAAATTATTTTCTATTTATCTCATAGCGATAATCCAACGTGTTTGCAAAGAATATAAATTTCACACGAATGCTCATCGATCAGATTAGCATTTGTTTTAAAAAAGGTTCAATGAAAAAACTATATTCTGTGATTTTTTAATTTTTCTCATACTTCTTTAGTGAAAGAGAGCGCCTCGATTCAACAAGTGAATCTGTGAAGCGATGATTTGATGTCTCGAATCGTGTAGATACAACATGATATGTTGGTACTGAAACCTATGAACATTCTACTCCCTCACGACAACAGTGACAACATGAGGACATTGCAGCTGAAGAGGTCCCAGGAAGAGAACGTTGAGGGAGGCCCAAGTCACTCTATAAATATCTGAACATGACCCTAGGGCTAACACATGGTTCTGGCTTATATATAGCGTCCAAACAGACCAGCGGTCGTCTTCGGTATATCTCAGGATCATTCCTAAACTCCTTAGGATAAGCTCTTTCTTCTAAAGTGCAAGTATATGCTAAGGATAAGAGGGAGACTACGCTAAATGCATATAAGAAATTGCTGGATAAATTTGAATAATATTGGATTAACAAATGTTTAAATAAGAAGTGTGCTGTTAATTAGCAGTAATTATTTATTTGTGTTTGTTTCCTAATTAGAGTTGGCTTTGACGCAACATTACAATTAACAATTTACAAACATCCAAAAAAAAACAAGTAGAAAAATATAAATAACATAAAAATAAAAAATAAAGCTAAACATCATATAACTTAAAAGCAAATATTTAAAAATTATGAATAATTATACACAGAAGTAATATATATATACTTTATACTATTCTACCTAGATACCTAAATACCTACCTAGATCTAAATATAAAAAGAAAATTAATGTATACATTATGGAGAAAAAATTAGAAAATATATACAAAATAAACAAGGTAAATAAATATATCATCTTATGTATGTACATAATGACTTCAGTTCTTTACTGATATACCAAAATAAATCTATAAACTATAAATATCAATGTAAATACATATAAATTATAGTAATTAATTATGATAGAAAAATAAAAATTAAGAAAATATACTTTTAATTGAAAACATGTCAGTAGTTTTGTAGGTGATATGTAACAACATTTTCGAAAAATTGGCATTTTCGAACGAATGAGGGTTTATGTGTTTATCTTTGTCTTGTAATATTAACAACCCAAGATTATTGCTGAATCTCATGATTTCTCAGTGGATTGCATAAATGATGTCTGGCATAAATTGTGCATTGCATAATGAAAAGACTAGAATGTAAGGAAAACACAAAACTTTAATGATACGTTAAAAAATATTATTAAAAATAGATTACAGCACATAAATAAATGTTTTGGCTAATTTTCAAAACAAGTGAATATTTTAAGAAAAATTATGTAGTTGATGACATTAAATCATGTTTCAAATGTTAAACGTAATGCGTAAATATAATGTAATGCGTAAATGTAATCAATATAATTAGCATGTTTATTTTATATTTTATGTTTATTTTAGATAGATAATATATGTATATTAAAGGAATAATGAAAGCTTGATGATGGACAAAAAGGGTCCGAAACGTCGTAAAATGATGTAAAAAAAATTAAAAAATAAGATGGTATTAATAACTTCCAGTAACTAATATTCCATATGACCCATTTTTATTTCATGTCATTGTTTAAAGACATGATATTTTCTATCCGCTGAGAAATCATGAGATGATCCAATAGTATTGGGTTGTTGCAAGACGAAAATAGATGCATAACACCCTCATTCATTAGAAAAAATCGATTTTCGAAAATTTGTTACATAGCACCTTCATCCACCCCAGTCTTCAGTTATTTTAATAAAGAATTCGAGATAGTTATTGCATTAGTTAGTTAATGGACAACTTTTTTAACAGTGCGTATCTATTTAAGTAAGTATCTACAATAAAGTTTTGTAGAGAAAATTATGTAAATAATAATAAAGATTTCGTAGGGAAGAAATATTGTATGGTTCTAGTAATTCAGCCAGCTGTGTTGATTGTATGTTACAATAGTTGATAATATTTGGTAGATAATATTCTCTGTTATCTTTGCAAATCGGGGAACTAACCAGTAATTGGCAAACGTCTTACGCCATTTTGAAATTGCATATGTTAAACCCATTACGGGATTAAATTATGTATGATTAATCGTAAATTGTGACTTTAATGACATGAGAATCTCAGTCGAACCAAAATTTTTATATATATTTAAAAGAGATTTGTCTCATTAAATATGGTCGAGTATCAAAATTAAATGTAAATATTTTATTGTAAATAGGGTTAACCTTTGATGGTGGCTAAGTGCTGAGAATCCGGAAGATATGTTATTTAAATTTTATTCCTTTTAAAACAGGGAATAAAATTCTTACTTAATGTGTAATAACTATTTAAGTTAAAATTTAAGAACAATGAAAATATCAGTTTTCTAGATTTCCATGTTTACCCTATATAGGGGGGAGCTGATATTTTAAATTGTCTAAGGAACTACTAATTATAACTAATATAGATTGATCGTCTGTTATGCTGATAGACATTTTGTTGTTTGCATACAATTATTTAGATCAGTTGCTAATCTGGATAACTGACTTAAAAGTCAGTATGAAATGGGCTACCTGCTGCTCAGCGATTGATTATTCATGAATTATAAGAAATTTTATTAAGATCGCATCCCACTTTCGATTTAATTTTCAAAATCATTTATTTTTTAAACAAATGCTTTTACCTATGAAAAAGTGCTATATTTAATTATGGATAATCAAGCATCAATTTCTATTAATTAACAATAATAATTCCGATCTTATTAATTTATCTAGTTTCGTGATATCCGTTTGGGAGATAATATGTTACCGACGTATATGAGGTGAACGTTGCATTTTATATAAGTAAAAATAAATACCCGTTGATGAAGATGTATATCGTCTGTTGTTGCTACTTACTTGTACCTAGACAAATTGAGGCTTCGTTATTGATAATATTTTGAAGCGTAAATTTCGTTCAGGAACAGGTAAACAGCAACAACCTTTTATTTTCACAAAAAATCTGTTTATCACTTTTAGCACCGAGCCGACAATGTATTTAGAAAATTTTAGAAATATGGTTCAGATGTTTTTTTCAGAAAGGCAGATCATCGAGGATAGAAATGATCTACCGTATTATAAAAGGCTAAAATAGTCCTTTTATTAAACAAATGTAAGTTTATATATATATATATATATATATATATATACATTGGACATAAACAATGAGCAAAAACTACTTCGAAAACTTTAAGATTCGGAGAAGCATTCCACATTTCTGCTAATAGATCACTTTTTACATCCATACAAATATGAACAATATTTAAAAAATTTAAGTTAGCAATTTAATTAACTGTTTAATTACCTATAAAGTAATACTAGCGTGAAAAAATGCTATATTTAATGACTAAAATAGTCATTTATGTCGTGTTGGAAAAGAAAACAAAACTTAAAAAGTGAAGATAAATTAAATAAAAATAAGAATATATTAAATCGAAGGTGTTTTGAAGCAATAGAAATCTAATTTAGTGCACTCATAAAAAATAGAAAAAATAAATAAAGAACATCGCGAGATAATAATTCAGACTAAATATTAATGAAAATAATAGTTTTTAAAACATGAGTTAAATACAATACAATCAGCAGTAAAGGAGGAATTCGATTATAAATGCTATATCTGCAGTTACACTGAAAAGAAGAATACTCATCGTTTTATTGCTTTATTATATAATGTATATGTCTGCCTGTTGTTTTTTTATTACACCATTAGAATTTCTATCCACAGAGGATAAGAACTTGCGACACTTATTCCACGGTTTCAATCTACTATAAGCAGTAGTATCGTAATACCGCGCACCTCCGATTGTGGCAACGTATCGTTTGATCCCCGATTACAATCTTGTAATCGATGTGCTGTGCGTTGCCCTTTTAATCGATACAATCTTGACGATTAAGACAGCGATAAAATAATGATTTATGACGATTCTTGATTAAGGACTGCAATAACGTCGGGGGCTCGGGCAACGCTGTACACCAATTCCATATAATTGCCTTGACCTGCAACAATCCGCATCACACATAGAGCGCGTTTCTTTCTAACTACAAATTATAGTGGTCTAAAACCAATGAATTTATTGTTTATTTGTTTATCCTTATTTATCTAAATTAATTTTTTTTTAATTCAATCCAGATTTTTTTTTTTTAATTTATAAGCATACCATAGTTTTATATTTTTTTTATTTACAGAAGTCACCGCGAAGGTGTCATCTTGAAGAACATCAAGCAGGTCATCCTCAGCTTTGAGAAGGACCAAAAGGCGCTATACAAGGAAGACCAATTTGCCAGACAGGGAGTAGACATGTGGACCCCAGGCGGACTGGTGACCCCAACAGGTGCTAAGGGTGTCCATGTGGGATCTTTCGTGTAGGAGGACCTGCTAACATGGGAAACGCTTTAGGTAGCTGCTTCCGGTCTCTGCGGCTGCTAGCTCAAGTAAATATTAGGAGTTTGGGAGCAAGAAGAGTCCTCGAAAATTAATCCTGTTAAAATAATTCATGTATTTAGCAAGGCGGATATGCTTGACTTGATTAAAAGGCATAATTTATTTGAGATGCTTGAAACTCGACAGTTAAGTTGAACATCTCAGTTAACATTTAAAACTCTTATACATTTGAACTAGAGTTTAAGTGTGCTTGCTATACGTTTGAATGATATTTACTGTTTTTAATTTTTAATGCAAACTGATTTTTCTAACTTATGAATTTTAATTTATTACAATATAATGTATTTTAGGTAATAGTGAATTCATTTTCTTTTTATTACTTATATTCTTTTTGTAACTCCTTATTACTTTACTAATTTTTTTACATACGAACAAAGTTTTGTGGCCTTTTGCCTCAGGGTTCAATCTAATTGTTAACAACATATATAAAATGACAATTTACATCTAATAATAATCAATGTTTTATCAATTTCGTCTAAGTAAGCCTACCTTATTATTCATTTATAAATATTTACATGCATTCTCCTTTTAAAACTTTGTATCTACATAAAAAATGGTGTCATTATTACATGCATTTAATTTTCACAATCACATAACCTCTGTATTGCAGACTATTTAATCCTTATTTCTTTATTGATACCATCCCCCCTCTACGTATTTTTGTTTTTGCCAATATTTAAAATTTCCAATCAACAATTATTAATTTAGCTCTTTTTGCTATTACATTTTTTATTTAATTTATTTTAATTTTATTATTTAATTAATACCTACATAAAAAATAATAACAAACGAAAAGTAAAATTCAATTACAATAAAATTCAAATAAAAGTTACTTAATAAATACCATTTATTAGGGTCAATGGAAAGGATGAAATTGTTAATGATGGGGCGAGAGATCATAATTTGGTTTCCTGATTATTAATTTTAATCTTAGATACGGTTTTATAAACAAAAGACATGTTTTCTACAGATGCTTAAAAGACAACTTCAATAGATATGAAAACCACACAGGCGCTACTCCAGTTTCGCAACTCCAGTATGGCGACTAGTCAAGAGCCGTGAACATAGGGCCTCAGGATTCATGCTGAAATTAGTCGCGTGCAACCGAATTACTAAAGTTAAGTTATGGTGAGCCTCCGATTTCAACTCTAAAGGATCCGTTGGGGGTTTGTTTTGCTCTTGAGCGAGCTTAGCGATTGTAAGTCGATAGCTCTGATCTAATGAAAGCAGTAATAATTTCAGAAGCCACTCATTATCTTAATGAATACGAAAAATACGTCTAAAAAGTGCATGAATTCGTATAAATCGAATCAGATTATAACTGATCAACGAAATAATATCTAAGTACTGTAGCTTACATATGTATACAAATTACTCTTCAGTCCCCTCGTAATCGAACTCTTGCTTCCATGTTCACAGACGCCAGTCGCTGCACCTCGGAGATTGTAAAAATTTGTCAGGTTAAATTTGAAAAACTGAAATTAAAAAATATTCATTAGACTTGTAGCGGCTAACACATTATTAAGAGATGATGTAAGTAGAACAGGACATATTGCATTATCTTCGTTGGAGAACAACAGGCCTTGGCGCCCATTTTTGCCGAAATCCTTAATTTCAATTGACGCGCTTCCTGTTTCCGGCTGATCTCACCCATAGCCAGAGGCTAATACTGAATAGCCATCGTTGTTCCTCATTAGAAAAACAACTGAATAATAGAACATCTAATTTAGAACTTTATTATATAAAATAAACTAAAAAAGTAATGGAGACATAAGCGTAAAGCACATCAATTTGGAATCGGTCATATACTATAGAGTATCTCAGTATTGATAAATTCGGCCAATAAACAAAAAATAAAATCATAATAAATTCATGAGTCAATTCATCGGATCTTCTAAATTTATTAATAAGTCAATATATTCAAGATGTTTGGACTATGGTATTTTATAATCCTAAGAATAAGGACTTTGGCATATAATTAAGAACCAGTTAAAAAAAATAACCAGAAATCCAGTTAGTTTAATCAACTTGGATCTGAGCCTTACAAAGACGACAACGGGACACACCAAAAAAAAATTATAGGCCGATCAATCAAAAATTCAGAATGAATTCCCTGAAAATTTATGGATAATTTTAATTAAGTAGTAATACCAAAATGGAAAAAGTCGAATTTAATAATTTAGATAGTCTTAGTATGTTTCATAATAACTGTATTATTGCTTTTTTGAATCTATATATGTTCCATGATATCATATTGATATCCTATTTTTATTTTTATTTTATAATTTGATTAAATCTTTATCTCTCTTTTTTGTTCTATTAATGCTCCCTGTTTTCCTTCATTATAAATTTAACAATATAATTTGATTTTCTAAACAGCGTCATTAATAATATATAAAATATCAACATGACTGTACATCGGCGAACGTTACCATTGCTATGAATTTCCCGTAAAATAATAAGAAATATAAATAAATACATTTCAAACATAATTTTATGAATTAAATTTTGAATATTATTTTTGTATACTCCTATCTACATGACACCTTGTTTAATTTCTCTAAAACCTAAATTTTGGGAGTTCTAAAATATTGAGAGGTCCAGTCTGAAATAGGAATAAAACAATCATTAGATTTAGTTTCCGGGGAGTAAAATCCGACCTCTACCTCCACGTGGTACTCCCTGGTTAACGCTAAAGGAGGCGGTACCGAGCCATGGCGGTATAACCATCACGAAGTGCAGGAAATGGCATTTCAGGGGCAGATGGGGCTCTTAGCCGCAGTGAAGGCCACCCGTCTAGGGGTAGGGTACCCCAAAATCAAGATCCCTGGTCCTCCAGGTTGGGGGTTGATGTTGGGCCAGCACCTCATCATCATAAAAAATACAAACCTGCTTTCAAAACTGACAAAACAGTCAAACGTATTACGACCACGGCTACGGAAACGGACTATACGAATAGGAACCTGGAATGTACAGGGTATTAGAACAAAGAGAAAAGAAGTTGGTGAGGGACTAAAGAAGCTAAAAATGGATATCATAATATTGTCCGAAACCAAAATAAAAGGAAAAGGAAATGAAATTTTGCGATGATTAAATTCACTTTTTTAGTGGGATGGAGAAAAGTGAGAGAGCGAAAGCTGGAGTGTCTATTCTAATCAGAAAAAGATGGAAGAATAAAATAAAAAATTATGAATGTATAAATGAAAGATTAATAAAGCTAGAAGTACAAATCCATGGGTATCCAATGGTTATTGTTGGAGCATACGGCCCAAACGATGATGCACGTGCCCCAGATAAAGAAATGTTTTTTAACAGTTTGAGGGAAATATCAGAGGATGTAGCTGACCGGAAGATATTACTCTGGATAGGAGATCTAAATGCAAGGGTTGGTAACAATGCAAACAGTTGGACGGTAGGAAGGCATGGAGAAAATACAATAAATGACAATGGGACTAGGTTGATCGATTTATGCGAAGAAATGGATATGCGTATATTAAATGGATTCTTCAAACATAAAGATATTCATAAGTATACCTGGAATCAACCAACAAGAAATCTAAAGTCAATAATAGACTACATCATATTAAGGAAAAATAATATGGTTATTCCACAAGACGCGAGAGTTATGAGGGGTGTTGAATGTGGAAGTGATCATCATCTTTATGTAGTTATATTAGATTCAAGTCTAAAGCAAATGCCTTCACCAACGCAACAATACAAATGGAAAATCGAAAAACTACAAAAGCAGACAAATATTTATTAGACAGGCTACAGGAAGAATCTGTAAAACTTTTATATCAAAATAGATTGAAAATCAAATTAGAGGAAAATCCAAATATCGATTCTCAATGTTTGGAAGAACAATATGAAGAAATAAAAAAGCTCACTCATCAAGCTGCCAAAGAAGCACTGGGGAAAATGGAAGAAAAAGGGCGGAAAAATAAATGTTGGTGGAATGAAGAAATGGAAGTGGTAGTGGAAGAAAAGAGAAAAGCTTACCACAAGTGGCTCTCGACCTATGATCCATCCATCCCAATGCACTGCAAGAATACAGGAGAAGAAATAGAGAGGTAAAGAAACAGCGAAAAAAGCCATAAATGACTATTGGATGAAAAAATGCGAGCACATCGATCGATGTATGCACGGTCAAAAATCTAGTGAGGCTTGGAAGCAGCTTAGATCCATTAAGAATTCGAAGAAGGAAAAAATAAACCTACCTCTAATACATGAAAATCAATGGGTGGAATATTTTGCCAAATTACTGCAGGAGGAACGACCAGAATTTATTACAGAAAGGATGCAGAAGGACAAATATGAAGGAGGAACTACAGAGGAATCTCTGTAACGAGCAGTATAAGTAGGTTATACGGCAGAGTACTGAACAGAAGACTAATGGAAGAGTGTAAAGAGATGTTGCCGGAAGAACAAGCCGGTTTTCGAACAGGTAGATCCTGTATAGACCACATTTTACTCTTACACAGCTTCTTGAAAAGAAGAAAGCCTGCAATGGAGAAGTTGTATTAGTATTTGTCGACCTACAGAAAGCATATGACACGGTACCCCTAAGCAACCTTTGGGGTGCTCTGGCAAAATTTGGAGTGAGCGGATATATTATCAACGCAATACAAGGTATGTATAAAGGTTCCAAAGCCAGAGTAAATCTCAAGGATGGGTTATCAAAAGAATTTGAATTGAACAAAGGACTTAAACAGGGTTGCTCCTTATCCCCTACACTTTTCAATTTATATGTTGAAAGTGTACTGTATGAGTGGAAAAGGAAATGTCAGAAGATGGGAATCATGGTAGGAAATGAATGCCTTTATAATCTTCAGTTTGCTGATGACCAAGTGGTAATAGCCAATGATGAGGAGGATGCTTCCTATATGATAAGAAAACTGTTAGAAGCATACAAATTGGGAGGTCTAGAAATCAGCAAACAAAAAACAGAATATTTGGCTTTGAATATGGATTATGATTCCCTCACGCTAGGAAATTGGAGTCTTACCCAAAGTGAAAAATTTAAATATCTTGGCAGGTGGCTCTCCACTAAAACCGGCTGCGATCTTGACATAAGGGAAAAGGTCACTAAAGGAAGACAGACAATAAGAACTTTAAATTCTATATTATGGAGTAAGGAAGTTCAATTGTCTACAAAGAAAAGACTTTACCACTCCTTTGTCAAAAGTGTGGCATTATATGGCTCAGAAACATGGGCCATCACTACCAACTTAGAAAGAAAACTTCTAGCGATGGAAATGGACTTCTGGAGACGTAGCTGTAGTATATCGAAACTCCAGCACATCCCTAATCAAGAGATCAGAGAAAAAGTACAGGAATCCCGAAATGTCTTGTACACTATTGAGACAAAAAAGCTGAGATGGTACGGCCATGTAATGAGAATGTCAGAAGATCGATGGCCCAAGAGAATGATAAATTATGTTCCTAGGGAGAGGAGGAGAAGAGGACGTCCGGCAAAAAAATGGTACGATGGTTTGCAGGAAGGAATGGCAGCCAGAGGGCTTACAGAGGAGGACTGCCAGGACCGGGAAAAGTGGAAGGAATCACTGTCAGTTTACGACATATGACAATTGTTGTAATAAAGTCGTAATAAAAAAAAAAAGATTTAGTTTCCTTTGATGCAAATTTTTTTAATAGGACTTCCATGTAGCTCTTCAATTTAGTGTGCGAGATTGACAAATAATCCACCAATGAACCGTGAAACCACGAAAAATTACTAAAACTTGAAAATCTACAATTGTATATTTTGTGTCCGATTTACTTTTTAGTAATAAGCTCTGTCAATAAAATGATTGATATCAAATCCATTTCCATTAGAAATCAAAGATTTTTTTTAAGCCATCAGTTTTTTCTTCAAATAATTCTTGAAATTAAATCAATTACAAGTACCTCAAACACCTAAAATTTTGTAAGACTGTACTAAGAAATAAAGCCAATATACAGGTTCCATAAAATAAAAATTTCCAGAATATTATACGTTGATATTTATCTTATTACATTTAATCTAAATTTTATTTTTTTAAAATACCTATTATAATAAATGGTACCATATTTTTTGTAATGACCTGATTTCTATTTTTATTCTCGTTGAATAATTATTATCGGTACATAAAAAATATAACATCAGGTTATGATTATTGCACAACCATTTCAATAGGAGAGCAGTTAACTCACAAAAAACATTTTAACGGCCACGAATTTAACTTACAGACTCAGTTAAAAGTCTATTAATGAATCCACTGTAGGGTTATTGTTCTAGCATTTAAAAATGATAGAAAAAAAAAATGAAGAAAAACGGCTAGCTAGCAGCTTCTCTGTCAGCCCCTTCAGTAATTAAAACAATTAACTGCGTATTGTGTGCCTTTTTTCATTTGCACTTGCATTCCGGCCTTACTTTGATAGCCCTATTTTGTGCACTTTAAACACTCTTTACAAAAAAAAAAACGATATTATATACCACAACAACCCGAAATGCATAGTGTATAAATCAAATTTGTAATCATTATATATTAGAAAATGAGCTTATTCTTTCAGATTTCATAATTGTCATAAGCTATCTATTTAATAAAATTATATCACGAAAGTTATTCTAATTATAGAATCACCATAAGTAATAATTTAAATGAATACTGTTTTAGAATTATAATATTACTAATATCACCTAAATATCTGTTATTAAAAAAAAAATTTTACATTTACCAAGAAGTAATGATTTTATTGTATCAAACGTTTTTTAAAGTAATGTTTTTATTTAATTTTTTTATTTATTTTATCATACCTTAAGAACTTATGTTGGGCATTCAATGTGATACAATAATAAAAAAATTAAACATTACTTTAAAGGATATACAATGTACAAAAATATATAAATAAAATATTTGTATATCAGTATGAATTTTTTTCGTTATAAGCATTGCTATATTAATTGCTGACTTACTTATGTTATTCCGTGAATAAAAACATTTTATTCTATTCTAAAAAAAAAATTAACTGCGTATTGTTTTTAATTCTTTTTAAATAAAAATACGGTAATAATAATAAGAATAATGTTTTTTAAATCACCCAGAAAATACAAGAAAAATAGTTATGACGAAAAGAATATTTTGTTTTAGTAAAACACAAAAAGTACCCACTTTATGGTATATTTTATATATATATATATATATATATATATATATATATATATATATATATATATATATATATATATATTTATATATTAAAAAAATAAAAATCATCGAAATCGGACTAATATTAGCAAAGATGCAGCGTATTGGACTTACGCAATGCCACTTGACATCATCGATTTACACGAATCTGAAATTACATATTCAAGGTAGTTATATGCTTGGATTGTTACAACTTTTTCGCTAAAATCGAGTTACTGGAAGTGCCACTTTATATTATTGATTTTACACTTTTTTTACAATTTTCTCCTAAACGGCCTCAAACGATTTTGATGGAACGCGTTACACCAATGGAAATTTAAATAGTTTTAACTTAAGCTAGTTTTTATCCTCATTTAAATAGTCTGACAGGGCTTAAATGCCATATTATCAAAATGGCTTTCTCTAAAGTGTCTTTAATTTTGTTTATTTAAATAATTAACCTTCTCTCATTTTTAGTAATGATGAAAATTAGATAAATACAAGCAATGATAGAATTTAATATTTAACCAAAGGAGAAAAATAAGGAGAAATATTTGTCCAGGTTAATAACAAATTTTCGGGAATAAGAGTGGCAATATATATATATATATATATATATATATATATATATATATATATATATATATAATATATATGTATTATATACAGCTGGAAAGCTAGAGATTTTAGTAAAATTAATTCCCAGCATATAAAGTCGTAGGAATTAGTGGAGAGTCACGAAAAACGCATAAACCTAAGTGATTGTTGTAAATAATAATTTATACTTTTATTTAATGGAAGCTAAATGTTTCCATGGAAACTAAATGAAATTTCCTTGAAAATTTTTATAATTTATTTCAAATATGGAGGTAAGTGTAAGTTGTGTGATCCGTGCACCATATATTTTTTTTTTTTTATAATTTCAATTGCAGCAACCATGAATTATTATTTTTTCATTTAATTATTTCTGGAGCAAACATAATATCATGAATATAATTCAACAAATAACGTTGAAATTGGTCCAGGACCAAGTTCAATGTTGTTTGTTGATTTGACTTCAGGAATTTCTGAACTTATATCAAAATTACGAGATGTTCGCATAAAAGAAGTACCGGAATAATTTCGTAGCTGACGGTCTTTATCAAAAAATGCTAGTTCTAGAAACTTTCTAACTTCGAAAGAAGTATATTTTAAGGCTGTTGGTGCTAATTTTCTGTTTCCAGCGTCTCATTGTTCTCCACAAACAATTACCGCCCCGTGGTCACAGGAATCAGGACTGCATTTCAAAAACAAAGGGACCGGACCGGCTGGGTTCACGAAAACAAAAGCTGTAGGAGAGCAAACCTTGTGAGTGACCGGCGTCCATTCTTCTGGAGACGAGATGGTAAGCGATAGTGACGGAGGCCGGGCTGGAGCTGACAAAGGGCACAAAACAATTTTATCAAGGACCCTTTACCGCCACCATCTGGACTCCCGCCCTCTATGTCTTAAGGCTACTTCTAGGTTATAAAAATCCAACCGGTTCAAATACGTTCTAATCTACGGGTCACACTACATGTTTTATTTTTAATAGGTATTTTATTATATATTATAATCTAATTAACTCATTGATGATTATATTAGTTCATATTAGTTCCATCGGCAGATTGTAATTTTAAATTTTATTGAATTATTTATTTCTAGTCTGAAAAATTGTCTATAGCTTTTAGTTCACCAATATAAATCGTTGTTTACTTTTAAGATATTATGGAAAATATTCTGATATTATAGTTTTCTTTTCTAGTGTTTAGGTGATAGATTTGTTAGGACCATTAAAATGTACAATCATGTAGATATTATTTCTGTTGGAGAGATCCTATTTTCAGGAAACTTCCTCAATTTAGAAAAGGAAGGCACCGTTTGAAAGAGATTATTGCATAGAGCGTGTTATTTTTTATACTACTTGTATTTTTAAAGTAATTAAAAATCAGAATTATTATTAACAATTAAAAATGGACTATTTTTTGGGAACACAACTGCAAATCTAATAGCACCATTGCTTTTGTGATTTGTTATAAATTTGTTTCTGAAATGTACTGTTTCCACGCATCCCAATGGCAAATATGGAATTCAAATTCAAACCTTTGCAGTTTCTGGTGCGACTCGCATTTGCAATGACAAGCAACAAGATACAGAGACAATCACTATAGCTCTGTAGTAGGGTTGGGACATTTTGATATTTTGCAATATCGCGAAACCATATTTCGATATCCACCGATAATCGCTAGAAAAATATCGATGAAAAAACAAAGTGCATCAAAAAGTGCATCAAATGAGTTTAACGTTAACTGTGAAGAAGGTTATGAAATAATATGATTATTATTTATTAAATAATATTTTTATAAACCATGAATCATAATAAAAAAAAAGAAAATAGAAAAGAATTATAGTTTGGCTAAAAAAAAAAGAAGTTATTACGCATTTTTATCTTGAAGACTTTTAGGCAAATTATGTTCTTCTATAAATTTTTCAATAATGAAACCTTCATACTTCTAAAAAATATATTTATCTTAAAAAGTTTCCGACTACATTGTGCATTCTCAAAACATTCATCTAAAAGCATAGAATTCATTTTATTTAAATCTCAATACAATCACCATTTATATTATTATCTATTTGTCTTTACATAGGATTAATCAACATTATTTACATATAAATCTTATCTATTAATTATTGTTTGGTAATTAAATATTGTTTATTCTAATATTTATGGGTAAAATTCTAGATTTTTAAGACCTGACAGTACTTCGAACTGCGAATGCCCTCAAAAATTCTCAAACAACCAGATCCTTATCAGTTGAGGTCGGGGCCTTACCATAATTTAAATCATTGCTGTTTTAATTAAATTACAGCTGTCGACTTCTGCTCGCTACGCTCGTTCAAGAGATAAACAAACCCCTTATGAAAATATGTTCACAAATACTAACAGTATAAAAAACAGATAAACCACAATAACCATGCTGAATTATAGAGAAAAAATCTATCATCCACAAATCGCAGAATTCGATTTATTGAGTATATATAATATACTTCGTATATTAACTTAATATATTACCTGTGCCGTATATTACCTGTAATATCTTATATTACCTGACTATACTTCGTATATAGTATACTTCATATATTATATACGAAGTATAGTCAGGTCTTAAAAATCTAGACCTGCGCCATGTTGTTTGTTACAATTCTAGAGTTTTACCGAATAAAGGAAATTGTTAATTTAAATAAAATAAAGTAGAATCCCGCTAATTCGTACAGTCAGGTGTCCTACAGTTAAACATGAATCATCGAGATATTGAAATTATTGATATTTCCAATCACCAGCAGTAAACAAATAAAAATCCGTTTTCACCACCAACCGATTTTGCTAAGTAATGGCGCACGATGTAGATGTATTATTTCGCAATTTTAGAACTAATCTCAATCTCAATTTCATCTTCATCTCATTTTCAACCGGAGTCAAAATATTCTTGCCAGTAAGGTTCCTAGCTACCGCTAAGTCTTGATCAAAATAGGCGAAATCTCGGTTAGTTATGAAAGTTTCTTCATTTTGAGGTAGGTTATTTCCATCCTTGATGCTGTCTACTAAGGAGTGATTGAAACTCTTTAAAGCAAAGCCTTTAAATGTCTTAAATCGTTTAATTATGGCCTAGTCTAGACACTGCAGCTTAGAGATTGTGTTTGGAGGCAAAAACATAATATTAACATCGCTGAGTGATGGGGTGCTGTTGCAGGTCGCGTAATTATCGATAAACAGTTAACAATTTTCGCTGTTTTTTGTTCCAAATCTGATTTTACCCATTCGTTGAATATTCCGCATGTCGTCCATGCGTTTGTGTTTGTACGATAGGCTATTAGTAACGTTTTTGTTTTTAATACACCTTGGTTTCTCGGACTTGCCATTAATGAGTGAACTTAATTTTTCAGATCAATCCATGTTGGCGGCTTACGACATGGTTACAGGTTTTTTTTTTACATTTTTTTAAAAATATAGATTAAGAGAAAAAAAGGGTAAACCGACCGAAATTCTTAGAAACGATTCCTCTCTCGTTCATTCTCCTCCCTCTTAAAATCATTAAGAGTTAACCAGATTTTTATTTGAAAATTTGAATTATAAGACGGTTAAATTACTTGGAAGACGAAAATAAATAAGAAATTTGATGAGCAAAAGTAAGATTTGTTTTGTACTGATCCGATTTATTCGAGAATCATCATTGAACAAATAAATTGGTTTCTTAAAGACATTTTTAGCAGACAAAATTTAAATAAAAGTTTAATTATATTTTAGTGCTTAATTTATATTTCTTTTTAATAGTGCAACAATGAAAACAAACATACATAACGAAAACAGTAGTTTTAAACGTTAGCAGTTGGGGAACAGTCAAGAGATGAAACAATCAGAAAATTCAATATTTTCCGTTTAAATTTTTAAGACGTAAAGTGAATGACACATCTAATTTGAAATTTACTGATAAAAAAAACTTGAAGAAAGGCGAGTTCCAAAATTTTCATATCGACTGCGGTCTCATTACAAAACCTCTAACAGAAAAACTGTCATTACTAACACGCCTCGACAACCCACTGAAGTGTCTTCAGAGACTTATGCCGAAGGACTACCGCCTTTTGAACCGGAATATGACGGTTCACATAGCTCCTAAATGAGTCAAGAAGCGCATATTCCAAATTCTAAAATAATAAATTCAATTGTTTCCCCTGGATAGTAAATATAACCTTTTTGCACAAGAAATCACCAACGGCTCCATAATTTGACCTCTTCAGTGTGACTAATTTAATTTTTCCCTAGTGTGTGATTTGTCCATTTAATAATTTATGAATCTTCCTATCGGCAAACAAGACATAAAAGAATCCATTAAAAATGCGCATAAAATAAAATTTGAACATTGAATTCCTAGGGCTCTAGCTCAGCCTGCTGGGAGATAAGAAGAGGGCCTGACTTATCGACAGTGGACCAGATAGTCCAGCCCAGAGGATGACAGAAGCAGGTGTACTGATAGTGGAATGTGCCGCGAATAGGCACGTCTCCATGTCCAAGGCTTCCCAACCTATAGTCGTTTCGAGATTAGTCCCGGCCCGATGCAGAGAGTTAGGGGATCATTAGTTTTTATTTCTTCTTTCCACGAAAATACTTTAACGATAATTCAACGGCAATATCTTTCTGATGTTTCAATATTCTGTAGGAATTTCTAAAGCGTGCCCGAAAACGAGACCATTCAAATGATACATAGAAGAGGCGATGTGCAATCTGATTAGGAAGCTGGAGCAAGGTAATTAGAAAGCAGCCAAAAAACTACAGAAAGTAGTTATTGATGGAAAATTCTGGATAATTAATGCATTTACATTAATGAGCCTAATACCGCTTAAACCGTATATTGCTTTATGAAGGTAATGTGGGGTGTGCGTTTTCGGGGTAAGTGCGTAATTTTTTGTTAAGTCCAAATCCTGAACTAGTAAGAGCATGAAGTCTAAACACTAATGTATCAGGAATCATCAACGAGAGTTCGCTAAGGTGAAGTATAACAAACTGTAAATATATAAATTTCGAACTGTTTATTAAGTTAGATCTTTCAACTTTGGCTGTATAGCTATATCGATGTTTATTCACCAGCAGGACTGTTTTTTAATGTTTGCTATAAGTGGAACCTTCAGATCAGACATTTTCGAGAAACGAGCTTTTTTGCTCTTGTCCCAAAACCGATAATCCTTGAATAATGAGACTTACAGAAACCTTGTACGCACTTACCCCTTAAGGCAGGAGAAAGTACTTTCTAAATTGAAATATCAATCTCATAAAAATGAACGTGATTGAAGCCTGTGCTTGAATGAAATATTTAAGCATAATCGTCTAAGGAACATTTTTAAAAACAGAAGAAAAATCTAGCTTCAAAATGAAAGATTTTACAGCTATTTAAAGCGGAAATTTGTAAAATATAGTGTGCACTTATCCCATAATATCTATATTAATTGCAATATTTATGTATTTTCTTTAATTTATTTATTAATTTATCACACATTTCTTTTCAATTTTGATGCATATCATCAGAACACCATTTTTTCTTTATTACTATTTGTCATACTGTTCAATGTTAAAATATCCTCCGTTGCAAATAAATAAAATTACATATGTTCATTATAAATTTTTATAGGAATGTCTGTCTATTTCAAACATCCCTTTCCTGTCCCAAAGAGATGTTCATGATGACAAAAGCTTTTGAATTGCGTCTCTTGGGACCTTCCATTTTATTAAAACGGTCGTTAATGAGATTGAAGATATTTGTTGGTCCTGAATTGGTTGTCTTGAATATCTTCCAGTCTCTCCCTACCTTGATGTGGCACGTGAACCGTGGAATAATGAACACCAAGGGGATTAACAATATATCGCAAAGATTTTCCTTCTTCGCAAAGAGTTAATATTCGTAATGAATCGATTCATTACGAATATTAACTCTTTGCGAAGAAGGAAAATCTTTGCGATATATTGTTAATCCCCTTGGTGTTCATTATTCCACGGTTCACGTGCCACATCAAGGTAGGGAGAGACTGGAAGATATTCAAGACAACCAATTCAGGACCAACAAATATCTTCAATCTCATTAACGACCGTTTTAATAAAATGGAAGGTCCCAAGAGACGCAATTATTTATAATTTACTGTAAATTGCATGCTTTTTAAGTTGAACACAAATAAAATATTCTATTCGTCATGACTTTTGTCCCTGCATTTCCTCGGTGATTTACTACATAAATTAAAAGTTAAGGTCTTTAAGGTATCATTTTATCAACCTAGGTACATGCAAAGGTAGATGGTAATGCAAAAAACATCAACAGCGTTTAAAATTAACATACAGATGCCCCTTGTTAAACAGCCATTAATCGTTCTACACATTGGCAGCAGATCGCATTGACGTCCAATGCGTATTACAGCAGTTAGAAGCCATGGACCAAGCAGTGGCCTTTCCTTCCTCATGATCTCAGACATTTATTGCCTCATCATTCACTGAGAGAAGGCATATAAAAGCATTTTCTCCTTTACTTAGGAATAATAAATAATTTTAGTAATAATCTAAGAAGTGGTACGTGTTTTATGGACCGGTATCTTGTGATTTAAAATGACCGAAACAGCATTTGTTTCTTCAAACAATACTAACTTTTGCAACTCGGATAATTCAACAAACATAAGATAAGTTTTATACACTTTTGAGCTACTAGTTCACTTTATCGGGGCGTGATTAAAGCTCACAATGAGCAATTCGCAATCCATCAATTTTTTTTTCCAACTAAAACAAAGACATTTACTGATCATAATAAAACGGTTCATGGGCGCAAAATTCAATGTTTTCTTTATTGTTGCGAATCTGGACAATACATTGTCGTATTGCTTTCCTCCGTTTTTAATTGATTATAGACGATATAGAAAAAAAAAATTAGATAGTATTTTAGAATAGTTACGGTTTTTAAGATCCTCCTGGAGTATTCAAAGCCTCCTAAAGGCTTGTCTGACCCTTCAATAGATTGAGAGATAAACCAAACTATTTATTGAGAGTGGGCAATTTCCACACCACCTTCCTTTGATCATGCCTGTTGTTGTACAAGTGAGAACTACAACAGTGTACGTGAACTGCCTAGCTCAAAAACGAAAAGTTGTATGAAACTGAAATTAGGTATTTTAGGTAGGTATATGTTTGGGATATTACATTTTTGCTAAAATCAATTAACCGTATTTGCCACTTTATACTATGATTTTACACATTTTTACAATTTTCTCGAAAAAGGCCCTAACGATTTTTATGAAACTTGACTAAAGTCTTCTGCTTAAAACCCTTTAACTTTTCATGTAAGCAGTACACGACTGAAGAAATGCAGGAGAAAAAGTTATGACGAAAGGAAAATTTTTTCGCTCATAACTCGAAAAGTATCAATTTTATGATAAATTATATATTAAATTAGGTAAAAGGTAAATTACATTTTTTTAAATTACATTCTCTAAAAAACAAAAAAGAATTATCTAAATCGGACGAGTATTGCCAAAGATACAGCGTATTGAACTACAACAGTGTATAAGAACTGCCTAGCTCAAAAACGAAAAGTAGTATGAAACTGAAATTACGTATTTAATGTAGGTATATGTCTGGGATATTACAGCAGTTCAAGTAGCCACGCCCATATCTGGTAGTGTGCGAGCGTTTACACGACCCGTTTTCTCCGGTCTGGTCTGGTCTCGTCCGGTCGTCTAAATGCACCTTTAAGTTGAGTATTTTATTTTTTAATTTGCCATAATTAACTTAATAAATAGATCTATCAAAATCGGTTTAATTGTTAATTTTTTTTTAACACAATACAATATATAATATATACACATAATATATTATAATTATGGTTATAATAATAACTAATAAACAATTCCTGGCAGATCACCCAGATAATAAAATATATTCAACATTTACGCAAGTACACAAAGTTCTAAGCATTTCAAAATTATTTAAAGGAAAAATTACATTTAACATGGGTAACGGAAGAACTACATAAGTGAACAAAAAATGTAAGGTATGAAATTACTATAAAATCTAAAATAAAGAGATCGAAAAAATGGAATTGCAAATAAAGATTAGATGGGGTTTACTGCAATGTGAAACTTTTTCTCTTAAACTATTTTCAAGATTTGATGCACTCACTTAATTGGTAAAACAAAAAAAAAAAAGAAAGCCATTGAATGTGAGAAAAACTGTTTTATTACTTCAGATATTCGCTAGAGAAAGAACTTCTAAGGAAGACAATAGCCAATTTTATTTATTTTTAATAGCCATTTAAAAAGATTTCAAATTGTTTAATGATTTGAAATCTTGATACGCATCTTGCATCTTGTCTTCCTTGATATTCCAAGTCAGTAAGATGTATTGATGATGAAAACCTAGTTCTTTGTAATAGCGCTCACTTTTTCTTTAATTTCAGCAGTAAAACTGCCCATTCATCCATTTTTGGCCATTATCACCAGTAAAAAAATGTAGGAAGGAGGTGTGAGATGTGAGGGATGATACCCTACACTAGAGACGGATGGGAGATATCCTCAGGAGTAGACAATGGCCGACCGAAGGTAACTCTAAACGTTCTTCTCCCATGCGGGTCATCTTTGTCCTCCAGCTGGCCTCTTCTTAAAAAGGTGAGCCTCTCGCAAAAAAAACGGATATCTAAAGAACCAATCCTACATTTTTTTCCAGGAGCCTTTGTAGGCAGGCGGAAGTCTATGCCTGGAGAGAGTACAGATCCCGACCCTAGTTTCATCCTATTGGATCTTTTCTCATCTTTTAGCACCTAAGCTTTGAGAAACGGGCGAAGTGAAGTAAGGATGATAGGGGAAAATTGCTTGTGAAGATAGTGTAATTGAACTCAGAAGATTTAGGATCATAATGGCAAAAATGTAGAAAAACGGATAAATAAATAGGTAGAAGTCGTACTAATAAATTTACTAATCTATTCGAGAACAATATCAGTAGGAACTGGAAGTACACGTGGTTGCAAATTTAGAACTGAACAAAAATCGAAAATGATTAATGTAGCGAAAAATAATAAAAAGAAGAAATATAATGGAGACAATATAATTAATGAAATAAATGATATGAAAGTCATCGTTAACTTGGCCCATTAGAATCTTGGATTAATACAATTATATTTATAAAAATTATTTATTGGCTGACTTGGAAGTTTTGCCATGTTTTAATAGCTGACTTCCTAAATTTTGCAAAACACAGCTATGGTTTAGTGGGATTTGATTACATACTGAACAATCCAGTCGGATTGAAAATTAGTGACAAAAATTGATATAATCAAATTTAATGAAGTCATTCCTAATTCATCTCAGATGAAACATATGACACAATAAACATTTCACAATCAACTGTAATAGCCAGGAAATTATTCCAGAAAAGAAAATGTATTTCTTGAAATTTAATTCCCTGCACTTTTTAAGTTTTCGCATTGGAGAAGGTGAAGACTAATTTGAGCGTTTTGTAACTCGTATCAAGCAACGGGCTCGATCAAATCATAAAATGATCGATCCATCCAAATCTAAACCATAATGATCTTAATTGCGTCATAATTGCAGGTATCGCAATGATATTAATACACTTAATATATAAATCCAGAATTACATTCCGATCTGCTCATCAAAACCTTCATACGCATACTAACCCACTCATCCGTGGTTTAACTTTCCAATTATTATCGCGTAATCAAGGAAAATGTAAGAAGATGGACTTATTTAGAAGAGTCAGTAAAGTAATAATCATTATTGTTCTTAGTAAATCCTTTTCATATAATACTATTTTTTTTCTTGTATTTAAAATTTTCATGAAGCATTCTGATAGAAGTATTTCAAAATGATGAAAAGCATTTGAAAGCACAGAAATTATATTGGGCATAGTCTCTCGCCTGAACTGCCCAACTGAGCTCTTGAAAAAGTAATTAGTACCAATTGGGGGATACCTGACAGAATGGAACATAATATCTTCAGCTACGATTCTTTGAAATAATGAGAGGTTGGCTAATAAATAAATGAAAATGAAAAAAAAAATTATGATTGCTAACCCCTAACCAAAGACAATTCTCAACATCAAAGTACGTTCAAAATATTAAATAAGCAGACACAAATACCTCCACTCCACAATATCTTCAGCAAATGGCCAACTCATATGATAACCTAGAATTTAAAGATTTCGAACAAGTTCTGTTCACATTGCCGGTTCATCATCACATGAATATTCAAATGCTAAAAAATCTCAATAAAACTTAAGAATAGGGAGTACATCACTGTTATAAAGCCTATTTAGATTTAAAGTAGCAATTCTAAAGATCATCAAAAGAATGAAAGACAGATTTAAAATGAATGTCTTTTGAATGAGAACCTAAGAAACCTGGGATATTACTTAAATAAAAAATTCATAATTAATTTTTAATTAATTATGCAAAATAAAACAAATAAATAAAGGATTATAAATTAGAAATTGCCTGAGGTTATACGTCAGTCATTATCTAATGAAATGGGCTGCACAAGTTACGCGAAATCAGATGGGGAGGGAGGGGGTGAAGCTGGTTAAAAATCTAATCGGTCAATGAAGCGATCAGAAAAATAATGAATAAATAGAATAAAATAAAACAATTAAAAATTTATAAGAAATCTAAGTTCGCTATTTTATTCGATGAAAATATATGATACTATTAAATTACCAATAGTACCAAACCCAGTCCCAAATCCAAGGGAAAGAAAAGCCGAAAGAGAAAGACGCCTCCTGTTCAAATGAGAATAAACAGTAAAAGAGAAGAGATGTAAATAAAAAAGATAAGTGGGCTAAAGAATAGAATAGGACCTAGGGTTCGGTGCCGACATAAAGAGAGGCCGCCGCATCTGCATATTAGTGCCACCAGCCTCAAGGCAGTTTACATGTAACAGGGTAATACGGCTTAGTCGTTTCCATCTAAGATCGGTACTCCCCGCTATCGCGGCTATCTATTTATCCGGCTATTTATTTATTTAGCTGGCTATCTGGCGGTCGTATATCTGCCCACGTAGGCTCTGGCGAAACGCTCCTCAAAGGATCAGCGATAAATAGTTCGTGATACCTTTTTAGAGCAGTGCTCTGTTTTATTCAGAAGTTGGACAATCACACTACTGGAAGGGGAAGGAGTTTAATCGTCATTAGAATACATACCACTTTAGAAATCTGAGGAAATATTCCCAAACAATATAAAATGCTAATGAAAAAAATTGGCATTCAACCAATAATGTAGAATTCATATCGTAATGTAAAATGATCCATTCACTTTGTTCAAGTTATTTAGCTTTTCAATCCAGAATAATTAAAAAAGTTGATCGGAACACTTCACTTCTGCATGGATTTGGCACTCTTTAAGGAATGAAATCCGCCATATCTGAACGGAGTTACATGTCATTTTCAATCAGGACACAATCAACAACATGCAACAAACTGTTATACCCCATTTGCAGCTGAAGTCATAAATCAGAATTTATTACCGATCTTGGAGATGCGTCCCAGTAAAGTTTATGGCAGTGTCAGCCGGATGAACTACGACTCCATAATTGGAGCCATAACACTCCTCCATAGCTCGGTATCCTTTGCAGTAATGGTCAATGCAGTTTAATAGAAAGCACTAGATCATTCGGAGGACAGATTGCAATGCAAGAAACGTTTTGTCACGGTGCTACACTGATCGCTAAGACTTTCTTCTTAATCCATGTCAAATAGTATTAATATAACTATCACAATAAAAGAAATTCTGAAATGGAATCATGCCATAATCAAAATTTGCCATCTTCTTCAAATAAGAATAAGTACTCAATATAGGTTTAAATACAGCACAGTAGAGTAAGCCTTACCCAGTTCCTGACTAGTCTTCTGGGCTCTAAGGTAATGTAAGTTTTGTGGAACTTCTTCAAATTAAGTAAGGCAACCAGTGTTACGTAAGGAATGTGTCAAGGTCATCATGTAGCGTGTCATTCCAAATATAATTATAATTTTTTCTCAAAACAGGATAATTCCTTTTATAAGGAATAATGTGGCCAAGGGTATTCTGAATAACGAAAATTTCTGGATAAGAGACAAGATATTAGAGATCTGGATGGGTCTGAAAACAGCCGTATTGTAGTCGGAGGCTAAAGTTTGTGGTGTGAAGAAAGTATAAGCCAAAAGGAAAGGTTCAGACTACTGAAGTGAAGAAATTAATGCCATCATAAAGAAGAAGAAGACCAACTGGAAAATGTTTTGGATGGAGAAGTCGGAGCAATTACGAGTTGTCCAGCATTCACAAGAAACAGAGCGAAGATGGCCGTGAAGGAAGTAAAGAGGAAATCATGGAAAGAATTTGGCAGATCTCTTCATAGTGATCATAGAGAGAATATCAGGTTCTTCTGGTGAAACATCAAGACTCTCAGAGATAGAAAGTTAAAACAAATAAGAAACATAAAGAATGAGAGAGGAGAGGTGGTGTCAGAAGAGAAAGAGGTGCTGTAAGTCTGGATTAGATACAACTCAAGACAGTTCGATCTCTTTCTTCCGATGGCAATACGGATCATCCTGATGGCAAACACAGGGCGGTGGATCAAGGAAAGAGCCCGATTGAGGAAAATGAGGTGGAGAAGATTAACACTGGGAAAGCAGCAGGGCGAGATAACATAGTCCCAAAATTTCTTAAACATGGAGGACCAGAGTTAGTAGAAGCCCTTTTCTTCTTTCAAAGAGTTTGGGACGCCGAAAACATTTCTCGGGAATGGGAGTGCAACGTTTTAATTTCCATCCAAAAGAAAGATAGTCAAAGTGATTGCTCCAATTACTGACTTATTTTTCTGTCTCCAGTGTTCTATAAAGCTTATATATCCATCCTAGAGAGTCGGTTAAGACCACTGGTGAAGCCTGATCTGCAGGAAGAGCAATGTGCTTTTAGACCCAACAGGCAAACTCAAGATCACATAATTAATCACCTTGCGAAATGTGATAGAGAGACTTTGAGACCGTGACCGGAACATCTATCTGGCAATCATGGTCTTGATGGCAGCGTTCGATTCAGTGCCCCGAAAAGAAATTTCAAAAAGTAAAAAAAAATTATAATTGCCTCTCATTTTGTGAAATATCTTCAAAAATATTCGTTCTACAAGAAAAATCATGTGGAATGAATTCAAAGTAAATTTAATTAGCTTTCATTTCAGCCAATAAGAGAATGTATTGGCTCAATCACTTAGCAATAGCAATAGCAACATTTTTTTTTAATTCAATCATTTCTTCTATTTCTGTACACCTGGTTTTTATTTTATATTTATTCTTTTTATTAGAATTCAATAAATACTTATAATTTAATTTCATTTTTTTGGTGTTTGAAACTATTACTACTGGTCTTTGAAACTATAACTAGTAATAATTAATAATAACTCCAAATTAGCCAAAAATACAAAAAAACAAAGATAATTTCGTTGGTTTATTGCAAAAATGTCAGTAATTGTACATACGCTTTTGATGGATTTAGAACAACAATCACGTTGTTGTTAGTTTCGATCATATTTATCGATGCAATAACTTTAATTAAGTGCAAAAAAATAACACAAACGCTATCAAATGTCGAAATATTTTTACTGAGTGCGCCATGTTCTGATTCTATAGAGGGAAATGTCATCTAGTAACTTGATTATCTCCAAAATAAAATGTTATTTAAAGACTTTTTTATAAACCAACGATTTGATAATAAGGAATTTTAGAATGGGGTCAAATATTGAATCATTTTGTACTCTAAAATATAGAATTTTCTATTTTTTTGGCTACAGATAATTTTCATAACTAAATTCCCAAGAACTTTTATGGAATAATAAATAATAAAGGTTGTGAAAGATTGTTATCAAGATTGAAGAAGGTTCAATAAGAACATTTTTTCTTGTATATGCAGTGTTGTACAAACAAGAAAAATATGTTATGTAATTATGTTTTTTATGAGTAGAGGAAAAGAAGATGATCCCGTTGAGAAAGATTTTGTTTGAAACTAAAATATAGCAGTTTCAAAGGAAGAGATGCAAACTTTCCTTATTATTTAATAAATTGATCTACAATGAAAATTACTTCAGTTGTAGTAATTTAATTAAAATCCTGAAATCGAGGTCAAGCTGGTACACGAGGTTTAATGGGTAATGCAACTAAGTTTCGAGTTCTGATATCAAAAACTAACAACAAATAATTACCAACCGGTTTTTGGTGTGGTGTTTTTTTCAGATATAAAACATAATTTTTTTTTTTTTAAAACAGTACATTGTAATTATGCTATACAAAAACTGTATTCTTTAATTTTCTGGTTTTATGCAATAAACAAACTATATGACAGTCGCTGCGACTTTCATATTTTTTAAGTAACATTGTGTAATGAAGGAAGGGGTGAGAAGCCAACGGGTATAAGTGATTAGCGGTTGTAGTTTAAGTTAGTTAATGAATACAAAATGATTTTTAAAAGCAATATTGCTCAATATTTGGAAGATATTTGGCGTAGCCATTATAAAAGAATGATACAAATTTGTACGTTCCCGTTTTTTTCTGTTTTATCTTTAAAATGTTTAAAATCTTTAAAAATGTTTTATCTTTAAAATGCGTTTCCACAAAAATATTAAATATTCTTTGTACCCCTTGGCTTCTCATCTCCTCATTTGTTTGTTTTTCTTGCACTATCAGAGCAATGTTCCGTGTTAATTGTTTTTTGTTTTTTTAACATCCATCCCTTTTTATAGGAAACCTGATCCATTACTTAGGGATTCACCTTGACAAGTAAGAAACAGCCACCGACACCACAAACGACGCTTACTGCCTTCTAAAAACAGAATTTGAAAGTCGAAGTTTCCTTCAGAAGATTCTTCTAAACTTTTATAGGGAAACTCCATCTCAATGAGAATTAGTCCCAATAACTGATTGGTTTATAAAAAAATAATAATTAAACAATAAAATAAAAAAGTAGTAAATAAATAGCTTCAGTCATTTATATGTGCTTATGCATATATTTGTATATACAGCCGTGTATATGGCTGCATGGTAGTTCGTATCCTCCGCTTAAAACTAGAAGATCACTAAATCAGATATTAAAGGAAAATATACGTGCATATAATACAGAGAATCATCAGGAAAATTCTAGAACCCAAAAAGACAGAAGAAGGATACCGGTTGCGGAATAGACAGGAAATTGATATATATGAAGCACTTGAAATAATAAAATCCTTCAAATCCAATCCAGAGTTTTGCTTAAATGACCAAATAAATACCTCCAATAGCCCAATCTTAAATTTATTCCCATCTATAATAGAAAACAATTACTCACCGGAATAACTGGAAATCCTTAAACCGTTACCTTAAAAACCCATAAACACCCCGTCTTTCTTCCAATGCTAATTCAGTGCAAGAACAAACCAATACAGCCTTTTCTGTTTGATATAATCTACTTAAACCTTGATGAGTGCCAACATGTATTTGATTGTTTGTCTTAATTAAATTCATAATTTATGAATGTTTTATAAGACTAATTTATTTTACATTTAATTTAATATGTATCATAAAACCTAACTGTATTTTGAATTGCTTATTTTTGAATTTTTGTTTCTTTTTAGAACTGAAGATAAATGTATAACGTTCGAAACTATTTTTCAATAAAACAAAATTATAGAGTAGTAAATAATTTATCAATCCCTAATTAGATTGATCCTCCTATACCATCATGCGGATGTCAATTAAATAAGCTATTTCATGTTGTTGCTCTATAAACGAAATAGTCATTAAATTACCTAATAAGTTTATATTCCTAAGTAAAAATAACAATTTAAAACGAGCAGTTCCTATTATGTATTGGTAATAGAAAAATCAGGGATCCTTAAAATATTGCTACACCCATTTTAATTTATAATTTTTATACAAATATTGAACTGAGGTAATAAGGCAAGTAAAGATGTCCATGTAGTTGTTCTTAACAAGCTTCTAAAGAAAAGAAAATGGAAAAAGTAACAACTAAAGAATGAATGGACAGCTGAAAAAGATTATTGTTGGTAACTCATTAATGAATTACTTTTCCTAAAAAATAACCTTGAGACGTAAACCCTGTTTGATGTTTTAAGTTTTTTATTCATCGTATTAATTATAATATACTACAATAAATTATAATACAATTGTAAATTATACAATAAATTAATTATAACAGTTTATTATACGTATAACATAAATAATATAATATATTATATTATTATTTATTTACTTAGAATTTGTGAATTTAAAAATCTGCTCTGGCATTTACCTAATGACCCTTTTTTCATTGGTGTAATAAATTTTTCATCTATTATTATCGTCGAATATAATTTATGGATCAAATTAAACAGATTAATTAATTATGATGGATAATGAATTGAGTACGAGGAATAAAAGTAATACCTCTTATTTATTAATGATGGCTTTATGATGATGGATAATTAATAAATAAGAGGAATTAAAATAAGAATTAATAAACATTGCTAGATTAAGTCGAACTGAATCGATTTTCCTTCTTTTTTTTTTTTAATTTTAGAATATCTGGGCGAACTAATTACATTATCTGTAAATGTAATGTAAGTGAATGATATGATCTATAAAAATGTATGCAACCATAGTGAAAATCAGATGAAATTTAGGCAGTTGCAATGTTGCATGTAGCACAATCAACCTTATAAACTATAATAACATCGCCTAAATGTAAAGATTAAAAAAAAAAAAAGCACTTAGTTCACGTATTTAAAATGATCATCTGGACTTCCTTCCCGCAGCAGACATCCTTCCCAAAGGGGACGGACGCAGGACCACAGGACACCCTTAGGATCATTTTTAAATGGTCCAGAATTAGACTTGAAGCGGGGGTGAGGGGTAAGTTTTTACCATGCCGAGCGATCTCTATATATAGCGAGGATTGACACCGAGGAACCAGGGGCTAACGTGGAGGACAGTTGAAATGGTTCTATATATCATTATGAAGGAACAGTTTGTAACGATACCGTGATATATGGATGGTTCCTGTATTGTATCCTCTAAGATTAAAAATGACATCCTCTGTAGTTCCTTGAGCCTAACAGAGAACAAAATAAGTAATAGTCACGAAAGCATTTGTAAGCAAAAACCTGTTTGGCCTCTGAGAAATTTCAAAAAAGAAACTTATTAGTTAGTGACCTCCAAAAATTCAAATATAGTAAATACATGCATATTTATAACTTTGAACCTAAAATTGAATTTATTCAGATATGCAGCAGTCATTGTTATGCTAAAATACAGGCTTTACAGTCTTTAAGATATTTTATATAAAATCATATTCATTATGCAATCAAAAGGTACACTAATTTGATAACAGTGTTGAACAGACGTGGCAGACTTTGTTGAAAAGTAAATAAGAACCCTATCTTCTTCATTAAATTAATCATCGCTGAAATTGAGTCAGTGCCTGAATACATATAATTACTTACAATTAGTTAAATCTAATTGAAGATTTTCTTCACAGATTTACTGAGCAGCCAAAAAATCAACATATAAACTACAATAATTCCGAACTAAAGGAGTGCAGAGGTTTTTTGCATGACCGGTTTGTCAATGATTTAACAGTAACAGGACATCGCCACAGAGCAATGCCACATTACAACATTTCATTTAAAACACAACATACCTAATATATTTTCCGAAGTAAACGTAAGAGGACTGTATGATTTATATTTTCACAAAGAATCGATACCTAGGCATAGGTTACCACAAATAATGGTTGAATATTACCTAGGTATAGAAATAACTTAGCAAAAATCTTTTGAAGCGTATAAAAAAAAAGAGTTCCATGAATGAAAGATCTTTTTATGTAACTAATAACACAAAGTCAATTAAAATGTCGAATCAATATTTGCTTGCCTCCGTCATGTCTTGTCATGATAAAGACAAGTTGAGTGATAAAGACAAATTTTAAAATTGTAAAAACGTCAGCCAAGTTGGTCAGTGTAGCTTCCTCACCATTCCTATTGGGTACATAAGGAAAACAAATGCAAACAATAAATACGTATTGATATCTGTTAACTTCAGTAAATATAAACCTTTTAACTTCTATAATAGCTTTATTATATTATAATAATCAGTCCATCCTCGGGGAAAATTTTACAAAACAATTGTGTAGTATTATCCACTACCGATCAATTTTTACTATACATTATTTATACAAACATAATTACCAGTTATATTTATTTTTGAAAATAATTGACGGTCTGAAACATTGGATAATTATCATAATATAATAAAGATATTATAGAAGTTAGAAGGTATATATTTTCTGAATTTAACAGATATCAATACATATAATAATAACCTTCGAAAAATAAAGCATTAATTTATAGAAACAAATGTGTAAGGAAAGTAATTTAATTAAATTGATATGAGAACATCTACCTACATTTAGGTACCTACCAACCTTCATAATACCTGAAAATTTCATCTAAATGAGGTCAAAGGATATATGGATTTGAATAAAGACATACACGAGATAAAATTTCTTCCTCGACGTCTAAAACGTAAAAAGCGAGTGGAAATTTTCGATAATTTTTTTTCACTTCCTGCATCTATACAACTGCCCTGATAAGCTAAAACTAACTCCAAATTATTTCTATAAATACATTTTTGTCCCAAACCTGAATTGATCCAAATATTACACCTTTTTAGGACTTTTGCAAACCCTGAAATCAATTATTTGGATATAGCCATTGGTTTTAAGACTTTCAAGTTTCAAAATGACGTGAATATTTCATACTAATTCGGATAAACACTGCAGAAATGTATTTAGAAAAATCATTTGGAATTAGGACCTTTTAACTTATCAGGACAGACAAGGCTTCCCTTCCTTCGGCAGTGAAGAAGCAAAATGATATTTGAAAGAAACCAGAATTCCAAATTAAAAAGAGAGAAGACTGAACATTGTACTAACTAGATTGGCCCAAGTTGGAGATAGCATGAGTTTCAATTACTCCGTTACTCCGTACTGATTATTAGCATTGTATTAGTTGATCCCAACTGCGTAAATGGCTCAAAACAGATATTTTTAGAAATGTGACGCATTTAATGAACATGATATACTTGCCTACAGTTATGACAAAGAGCTATACTCCCTAGACACCAACCGAGAGAGAGGGAGTGAGAGAGGGAAAAAGAGAGAGACTACAAAAAGGGCATGGCATGAGAGGGAGCAGTAAGGAACTAATTGATAGGAACAGGAATGGTCATCAAGGGCGGTCGATGGCGGCTCCTGGTGGTACCGCTCTGGTCACTGGTGCCAGACTCCAACGGTCACACACGCCACCCAATACATCAACCTCATTGTGCTCTTGTCCCTCGATAATTGTCCCTTCACTAATAGAGTCTCGGGGTAGTTGATCTAGGGACAGGCTAATAACTTACTTACCTCTATTTATTTATATCAGTAGCTATAACGTAACTTGACATTATGAAACATCGAATATAAATGATAGTTCATTAAAACATATTTCATCAATCCAATCTCTGATTCTGAAATCTAAAAATCAACTAAAAAAAAATTCTGAAATCTGCGTTTGGTTCTGAATTCAAGAGAATCTGTTGAAGCTCGATGTTTTGAAGAATATCTAAATATTTAAACCAAAGTGATATTTAAGGCCAACAGCAGAAACATTAATTAACATGACTTTTATAGCTTGATGAAATTTATCGTTATTATTAAAAGAGATCTCCAATCCAGTTCCTTTTCAGTACCGTTTATTTCAACATATAGATCTCGTGAACTCTTTCTTTGAATGTAATTCCAAATTGATATCATTTCAACTAACGCCATGAATAACGTCTTATCTCCTGCATATCTGTTATATACGCTTTTTAGCCAACCCACAAAAAAATTGAAACATTGATACTCTTGACAGAATAGGTAAATAATTAGTAAGATTATCTTTCCTACCTAGGTAGTATATAACAGCTTTGAAATAAATTAGCAATATAAAAACAGTCGTAAGTACAAGAACGTTTGTAAACAGCAATCTGATCACATATCAGGAAAAATTCTTTATCTCTAATGGAACTGTATGCTGCATATGTCTCACTGATCACGAATAACTTAATTTTGTAAATTTTCATTTTTAAACAATAATTTAGCTCTAAAACTTTCGCATGATGATAGATTCACATATAAAAATTAAAACGTAGACATTGGTTCATATAAATTGATCTTTACTACCTAGGTCTTGGTTAATTTCAAATTATCTAGACTCAGGTCCGGTTGCATTGCCGGGAGTTAATGTAGTTTTAGATTTAAGCTAACACAATCTACACCAGTACTTAACTACTCCGACCCTAAAAGGATATAATGCAGATTCCCGTTCAGCCACAGAGTTAACAATTTCTTTGCTATTTTTATTGTTGAGCTAACCATAAAATACTAAATTTATGTGAGGCTGAGGATAAAGTGGGTTAGGGTTAGTCTAGCACCAAGCCTTTCTCCTGATTTTTTTCCAAGTAAAACTTTTTCATATATAAATATTGAGAAATAAAACAGAGACCAGGAAACGACATTTTAACATCTATAGGTAGCAATTGATGTAATGAAAAACGGGGTTTTTCGACTATTGGCTCACGAAATATCTTTACAAGACCCACGAATGGATTAAGAATAGTCGTGGTAAATGATAAAATAAAATATTAATAGTCAACCATTCTAAAAGACATTTGATCCATTGCACAGTTCTGGATCCGAAAATCATTCCAACCAACCCTCAACCTACGTTCCCACCGAATCGTACTATTTTTATTTTGTGTATATCACACACCAAAAATAAAAGAGCCACAACACAAAAAAAAATAAAATATTTTTGCTAGAACAAACATTAAACATAGGTACCTATAGTTTTAGAGTTATTCGAAAAACTAATTTATTCTTAGCCTTTAGAGTCCTCAGGGGTTTTCTTCTTACATATGTTACTCGTAGATCGCCAATCGTGTCTATTGCTTGGGGTGGTACTTGAGTGCTGGCTGCTATTTGTGATGTAAGGATTAAAATTTCTGACGTTAGAAATTGTACCTATTTCATTCTGGATGTGCGATATTTTTATTTCATTGTGCAGTTATTTATTTCTAGTGTGAATAAGAATAATATTCTAATTTTAGTCTTATTTCGTATAGATATTTGTTTTAATTTTGTCATTTGCCAATATTAACTCAGATAAACTGGTAATTTTTTGTAGTTTTATATTTTCAAACTTTAATAGCTTAGAATATAATAGTTTTTAAATATTTTTTTAAACATTTATTTTTGGATAATTTTTATACAATATATAAATAAATATATATAAATTTTGGATATTTTTATACAATATAAACAAGATAAAAACAAAACTAACTAAAAATAAAAAAGTAATAGTAATAAGTGATTAAGTAAGAGATAATTAACAAAAGATGAAAAAACTTAGACAGTCCCTACCAGTAAGAATTCCTGAATATTGTGAAAAACAAAGGATGAATCTAAGTTGAAGCAAAGAAATTGAAGAATCCTCAAAAATTGCCCTGAGCATCCAGTAAGTAATCTTATGTCACCGTCATAACCAGATTGCATTATTAATCTCAATTAATAAACTTTATCTGTTGGCAAGAAGTTCAGATCTTATAGCACTGGACTTCTACGTTTCGGGCACTTTAAAAAGTTTATTAAGTAAGAGGAAATCTGTTGGAACGCATCCACGCAATATGCGGCATAATGCTTGGAAATAGACCCAAAATGCGTCGTACTGTAGATGGCGTGCGAAGGAGATCTGGAGCCTTGCGCATCAGAGAAGATGAAGGACATTTCGAACACTTATGGTGAATAACATCTTAATATTGTATATATTTTTTTTTTTTTTTTATAATTTTTCATTATAAGTATCCAATTTTTTTATTATCCAATTCAGATAATAAATAATAATTACAGTTTATTAATTGTAGAAAATTTCTCTGATGACTAATCTCTTCTAGAGAAGATCCATGATTTGTAAATCCAGCGTGATATCCATTATCACACAATTATTCTTACTTCAAAACATTTTTAAACCTTTTTTTTCCAGAAACATTTTCTGATGCTCTTAACTGGTTGTTTCGATTTTGTGCTCCTTCAAATGTTACCACCAGATTTTGCGAAGATCATCTTTGTAAGAAATAGAAGATTTTTTTCTCCCTCGAGGAAACCACTCCACAGTTTTTGGCAAATCAGGTGCCAATTCTAGACCAATCCAAGAAGAAACCTCAACTTCATTTATACGAAATTAAATCTTAATAGTTCGCCTGAAATTGAGATATCTGCAGTCCAGCAGGGCGATGAGAAAAACATTCTCAAGTAAAGATAGATTTTAAAAATAAAATTAAACTTTTTGCTATTGGTACTCCCGAAAGCTCACGTACAAAGGACTTAGTTAAACGAAACAATATTTCCTAAAGATAATTTTGTCTACTTTCAGATGGTACAATTGGAATTTAATTACCTCAAATAGTTAGCAATCGCTTCCTATCAAACAAAGATCGTGACACCGAAAATGACCCAAAACTTAAATGCTCTGTTTTTCAGTAGAGAATCGAACCATTTGATATCATCTTTTTTTCTCTACATTTTGGCACTTTTATTGGAAATGGGCTGATTTATTTAGTTTTTGAGAAATACCTTTTGGAGGTCTCAAGTTTTTTTTCCGACATTTCTTTGCATTATTTTTACTATTTTAGATAATTTAAAATACGACTTTAGAATTAATGGAGCTCTTTTTCTTATTTTTATTTGTGTTGAGCATCCTTTTATATTCTATTGAGACAAACAGGATGGATTATCCTAGAGGTTACCAACCTATTAAAATTAGAGTGGGAACGTCGAGATTCATTGCGTTGGGCCGCCACGAACTAAATTTCAACCCGCCTAAGCCGGATTCGAACCGGCTGCCTAGCCGTCTCGGCTACCACGATCTGGCAGCTCACATTATTCCTCTATTTGCGACATCAGACCGACTACCCTGTAATTGTTATTAAAAAAAAATTATAGATACTCTTGAACCCATGGAAGATGGTAACCTTTAATAGTGCATACTAGTGTTTTATTTTTAAGTAAGTAATCTGTAATAGAGATTATGTCTCAAAGGATTTATGGTTAAAACAACATAGTTTACAAGCAAGCAGGTACTACCTATACATAAGTAATTATATAAATAAGTAAATAAAATTAGTAAGTATGCAAAGAAGTTTTTCCTTAAAACATATTTCATCAATCCAATCTCCGATTCTGAAATCTTTTCCAATGAAGACTAATGCCATATTTGTACTAATACCTTCCTCATAATAGTGATTAAGATTAATTTTCATATGCGGTAGTGGACATTTATACGATCCGAGCAACTCAATAGACACTGCCGTTTATACTTAATATCTATGGCTCCTTTTAATTACATTCTGTATGACAGTTTAGGTAGCTGTGCTTCGTAAAGATTCTGAGCGCTATTTCGGTCTCGACAATAGCTGGAGATACTATTTGGTACAAATAAATTCAACTGCTAGACACTTTGGAAACATTTAATAAGTATGTGCATATGACAACATAACTATTAATTTATTATTATTGATTTCTAAGTGTAAGATCAGTGGTTCTCAAACTTTTTTGTTGATGGTCCACTGTTATTGTTATTTTTTTTATAAATGATAATAAACCTTAAAAGTAAATAAAATATAAACATATGATTGTTATATAAAACAATCTCATTTTTTTCTGATTGTTTAATTATTTATTTTATTTTATTTTATACTTTGATTGTAATTCAATTTATTTTTTTTTAAATCTAAGTACTAAATACTACTATGCTAGACTTTATGTACAGTTTTAGACTACCACGTACACCAAAAACATAAATAAATAAAATAAAATAGTAATGGGTTGAATTAAAATACCACATTCATACTTATTTACATATTTACCCTTTTTGGTTTATTATTTTTACCAAGGATGCTTTATAACCAAAAAAGAAAAGAAAAAATTCTAAACCTTCCTCCTTTAAAATTTGAGGTACCTATTACAGTAGTATTACATCTCCCGCGGCTTTGCTTAGTGACTAGTTAACCGATATTTTTGAAAGTTCGTATCAAGGTCACTGGACACCCCAGCACGGTCCTCGGAACTTTGCATTACCATCTGCCAATTTGTTTCAAAATGGTGGCCGATTGAGGGTTTCATACTCCCATATCTCGACCTTTTATAAAAATTGAGGAAAAATATAAAGTATTTTGGAATCATTACACCAAAGACTTAAAAAGAAAAGAGTAGAATATTCGATGTGCATTTTTTTTTTTAATATAGATTGTTTGGTCCAATAATTTATCTGCTATCTCGGATAATATCTGCATAAAAATATCGACATCTTGATAACATCGGTATAAAAATCTCGATATCTTGATAATATCGGTATAAAAATATCGATATCTTGATAACATCGGCATCAAAATATCTTGATATTATAACCATCAAATATGTTCAAACCATCAAGCGATATTTAAAAATATCATTAATATTTTTATAAAATTAAAAAAAAAGTCTAAACGAATTGGAGGGACATTAGGGGATAGCATATTTCTTGATATTTACACTATGCTGGAAATGAACTTAATAATAACGATATCATAGTTATATCGGCACAGAAATATCGATTTTTCAAAATATCGTTAATTCTTTTAGCAAATAAAAAAATAAAGCCTAACCGAATCAGAAGGAGATTAAGAGATAATCTGCTTCTCATTATTTAAAGTCTGCTGTAAATGAAATTAATAAAACCTATATCTTAATGACAACGGAAGCGAAATATCAATTCTATAAAAAAACAGTATCTTAATTAAACCGGCACAGAAATATCGATATTATAAAAGCAATATCTTAATTATATTTGACCAGAAATATCGACATATGTGTGTCCCTTTAAAAGATCCTTTAACAGATTAAAAATATCGAGGATCGATATTTCCAAATATCGATATTTTTCGATATATCGAACTACTATTTCCATATATCCAGATACTTTGGATACAATATATATCGATATTTCTTTTTCGATATTCACATCCCTAACTTGAGGTGGCTGGCACTCAAATAAAATTATTTTCAAGGTAATTTTGAAAAATAATACCAGTTATTTTCTAGAGACATTGGTTCACACATACGAGAATGAAATATTTTTTAGCATATTAGTGTCATCATAGAACCGATCGAAACTGGCATAATAAATTACAGCTATAATTTGGTTAAATTTTAACAACACTGCTTTAAAAGAGCTCAATTATGGGTGCAATATTACAACCGTTTGGTTTCATTTTGTTTCACAATACCTGGCAATGAAGTACGGTACAATGAGGTAAGATTAGACTGGAGCGATGTTTTGGAGCCGGCAGTTGTGATCTTGTCTCCAGTGACAGATTTATAAGAGTCTGGAAGCCGAGAACAGGGAAACATAATAACGATAAAAATCAAGGCGGGAGTAGTCCGAAATGGGAGGATAATTCCTTCTTTGAGGCCATTATTTTGCCAAAGAGAAACATGAGGCCGGTATCTGATGGCACTTAGTCTGCAACGGTTATTAGTAGAAGAGGACTCTGCGCCGAATATTAATAAGCTCTCTTGTTCTTCCGATGTATAACGGGAAATATCATATCATATATAAAATATGTTATACATGGTGACCTTATAAAAAGTTCGATGTTTTTCATAGTTTTTGACAATCAAAAAAGGATTTCAAGTGCTTTTTCATGTTTAAGTAATACCGGAACTTTTCTTAACATTAATATCTAACATATTAAGTAAAGACTTAATGAAGCTGAATTCGACATTGAAATAGACAGATAAAATAGACTGAAAAAAACTTTATTCTGGGACAAATTTCCTTTTGAATAGCAAACATAAACAAAAATATATTCATTGCTTCTGGCCATAAGACATATTATATGATAAATAAATGTTTTTTTATTATATATTCAAAATAAATACAATAGAAAAATAACAAAATAACAAATTAATACAAAATATAAAAGAAAAATAATATATATAAAAAAAGGAAAAAAATAAAATAAATTCATCTAGTAAGCAAGCAGAAAAAAAAGAACAACCATCGGAAACGAAACATATTTACACCTGTTATATAAAAATATTTAACAAGATACATACACATAATCTTGTAGCAAACATAAAAATAAAAAATTGAAATCTATATACAAAATCTTAGATGGGAAATAAATATTATATAAATATATAATAATATATATATATATATATATATATATATATATATATATATATGTGTGTGTGTGTAAAAAAAGAATTCTTACATGAAAAAATAGAAATATCTAAATATCAAATTTGTTTTTATATCTCTTTATCTTCTGTCGCATTGTCATTCTCAATTTTTATTTTTTATGCGAATAATGCCGCAATAGGCCTTTAAAGCTGAGTCAATACTTACCATTTTGAATTTTGTGTTTTTTAACTAATAAAGTGATATGAGCATATAGGTTGATTACCATGCACATCTTTACCTGTACTATCAAACGATTTCTCTGGAATCAAAATTAAAATGGAATGCAAAATACGAAATACGGATTTTATTTTAGTAAATTACATAATCAGGGAGCCCAAGTGACTGCACAAACTATAGGCCAATATGCCTCTCTGCCGTAGTGCATAAAATTCACACTTCCATTTTGGAACACAGACCTTAGTAATGCCTTAGCAGCTAGTAGAAGATTGTCTAGAAGGAGAACAGGCTGCATTCCGACCGAGTAGACAGACGCAGGACAATATCTTTGCACTCAGTAACATTTCCTTTCTGGACCTCAGAGCAGCCTTTGACTCTGTCCCACGAGAAGCCAAATGGGAGGCCTTAAGAGCGAAAGATATACCGGTTCCCCTAATTCAAGCAGTAAAATCAGCATACCAAGAACCAAAAGGTATTGTACGAATAAATAGTATAAGTTCAAAACCCTTCTCAATGACAGGAGGAGTAAAGCAAGGACACAGTCTTAGTCCTCTTATTTGCATTATATTTATGGATGAAATTCACAAGGTATGTAAGAGAAGGAGGGAGAGAACGGTAATAGGGAAATGGAATTTAAGAACAATATCAGTACAGGCATATTTATACGCGGACGATATTGTTCAGGTCTGTGATGATAAAGGAAAACTGCAGCGAGCCTTGGTTGAATGGCAAGAAGAGCTATTGAGAAAAGGAATGGCTATTAACTCCACTAAGAGTAAAGTACTGGCATTCTCAAGAAAAGAGGAAGACGTACACCTGTTCTGTAACGGCGAGGAACTTGAGACTGTTGATGTCTTAGCATATCTCGGAACGGTTGTTAGCAACACTGCCACCATTTACAAAGAAGTATCCAACAGAATTGCAAAAGCAAATAAAATATACTATCAGATCTGCAACACTATTATAGGCAAGAGAGAGGTCACCAACCAGGTCAAGATCTCTGTACATCTCCACATCTGTCTTTCAGCCTACTCTACTGTATGGTTCAGGGAGTTGGGTAACGTTGGACAGACACATTAGCCGTGTCTGTTAACTGCCATGGAAATGAAGTACTTGCGTAGAGTGGCAGGCAGAACATGAAGATACCGGGTCAGGAATGAGACGATAAGGGAGCAGCTGGCCGTATCTTCATTGAAAGCCACCTTCGATAGATGCCAATTAAAGTGGTTTGGACAGGCGTGCAGGATGAGCGAGAACCGAGACCCAAGGAAAATACTGGAAGCTCGATCAACTGGCAAAAGACCCAGAGGCAGACCAAGGATAAAGTATGATGAATATGTCACCAAGTTGGGCAGAGAAAGAGGAAAATCTTTGAGAGGAATGAAGCAGCTGGTTCAGGATCGAGAGGACTGGCTCCGGTGGATAGAGGCACCTCTACGCTGAAAGGCATCAAATAGGAAGGAAGAGAAGAAGACTTAATCACAAGACAATGCATTGAGTGCCACTGGAGCATAATATTATAAACAGACTATTCTGTATCAATTTATAAATTATTTATCCACAAAATGAAATAAAAACTATGGTTACATTGTTGTAATGTTTACATATATCATAAAAACAAAAGAAATATCAAAATGGAGATCGGAGGAAAAAATGTGGATCCCACCAAAAAGCGCTTCTCTATCAAAAATTCAATTCATATACAAACATTCAACCCTCTAACTCAATTTAGAGTGGCTAAAGGGGTGTGTAAAACCTTAAAAACCAGTTAATGTTGTAATTTTGGCCGAAATTTTAGCTGAAATTTACCTTCGCTTTTATGTCATTGTTCTACCTAATAAAGAGTACAATTCTACAAACTGATAGGAATTATTGAGATGGATGACAAAATACCATTGGTTCATAAATATCAAAGCTCTGCACATTCACTACCTTACGACCAATTACCACCAACACACAAGTCTTCTTCCCCTTTATTTTCATAATAAATACACTATTACTGGATATGGTTATGGTTAAGCCTCCAAAAAAAAAATTATTTAGTTAGTATATGTAATTAATCTAAAAAGTTGAATGCGTAATCAATCTTGATGCTTTCGATAGACAAAGTTCTATTCACCATGGGGGTTGGTTAATAAGACGGATTGTCGAACGGAAAAAAAGAGTAACTTCTTCAATAACTAGTCAATTCAAAACCAAACATTATAAATTAAAAATATTTTTGCAATGTTTCTTTTTTAAAGCGCTATTTGAAATTAAGAAAACAGTTTAATAAAAATTAAGCGTAGGATGTAAAACTTAAAAAAAAATTTATAACTAACTGGTTTGTAGGAGAAAAAGTTAGTAAGGAGATGGTTTGCTAAGAAAAAACTGATGGACTGTATTGAAAAGGTAATAGAACGATTTTTGGAGAATTATCTTTTTTGTATTTTTTTTTAAAAGCGAGACTCATAGTCACTTATATTTTTGAATAGCCTAAATTACTCGATTATGGAACGGTTCGAGTTAGTGAGTCCACTGCACTTAACTTAATTTTAACAGCTAGTCTAATTTAAATATTTTTCAGTAATCTTTTTATGTTTTTTAAATATCCTCGTTCTGTATTTAGTTCTCCCTTTTATATAAATATAAATACTGTTGAGTCTCTATAATCCTACACATAGGAGACCGATGTATGTCGGATTAAGGAGGTATATCAGATTCCTGGACGTTAAAGAAAAACTTTATGTAGGAAAACACTCATTATGTATATATTTATTATGATATAGGTATAAATACATAAGTGTTCCTATTATATTAAAAACATTTAAAAAAATAGAATAGGTTTTGCATATTACCAAATATGTAACAGAGAAAAATCGAAATCATATGATTTTAGAAGGTCAACTTTTTCCAATTCTCCTGGGTTCAAGCATAATTTAACTGCAAGTAGGAACTTTTAACACTACAAACCCGATAGAGTAATTTTAAAAAAATATGTTTTGCTATGGCGGGCAATAACTCAGATTTAACTAATGATTAATAGACTGTGGTGTTACAACTTTCTGTCTCCATCGCACCCATGGACATGCGGTGACATGAACGTTTCATGTACCGACCAACAGAGTGTCGGACAACTCGGCGCGCCGGACAGGCGAGTGTCAGCACAGACTCAACTGTCATTGCATATATTTTTTTCCTTTTCCGAATAATATATATATATATATATATATATATATATATATATATATATATATATATATATATATATATATATATAAAATAGTTGTCATCATGCAATTAGACGCATGATAAAAAAGAATTAAAAAGAATATTACAGCTAATTTTTATCTTAATTTTAATTTATGGACCAAAGTTCAGTAGCAGATTGCAACTAGATATTAGAAAAAAACGGCAATATGTTTATATTTTTAATCAATAAATCTTTAATTACAAAAATGAATTGAACCATATTTTTTTTTCTAATTTTTATTAGAATATAGGTCACTTAAAAAGAAGTCAATAAGATACAGGCATATTGATGTTTAAACTGGAAACATGATAGAATAAAATATAGGCATTTTAAAGGCAAAGTTCGTTTAAAAGAACAATATATAACTTAAAACCCATAATCGCAAAAAATTGCATGTACCGCTTTGTTCCAACACCATTATCAAAATTAATGGTTTAGGTATTGCGAACTGAAATTTTTTAATTCGAATACAAATGGTAACTGGATTACAAAAAATCCTGTATTGAAATGTATTAGTCTGTTTCAAAGACGAGTAAAGAATAGGAGATAGTTATTGATCTAGCCGCGAGAGAGCAGCATCTGCTTGAGAAGTAGCATACCCGCTAAAAACTCCTAAATCTAGCCCCTTCCTAATGCAATTTCCAGCATGCAATTTAAAAATAACTAACGAAATGTCTCACATTTTAAATTTTCTTATTAACATTCTAGTTTTAATATAATATAAGTTATTATAAATCATATTAAAAATGGAGTATCAAAGCAATACCGTATTCATAAATATAAATACGGTTTTTTAAGTTATTGATTTTGTTATTTATTTATTAATTTCATTTTAAAATTGAAAGGAAGCGATATGAAATTCTCGTATTTTTTTTTATTTTTTTACTTATAATTAGTACTCCATCAATTACAATTCCTTTAGTTATACCTTACTTGATTTTAAATTCATCGCAAATTATCTATTACACAATGTCCATTGTAAATTAGGAACAAAAAAGATTTGTGTACTTTGTTTAATAGGGTGATATCAAATAAGGTGGAAGAACCATTGGCCATTAGTCTTTTTCATACCTCTTGTGTCATTGCGTTTTATACCGTTAGTTTTAAGATAAGTTGTATTGAAAAATAAAGAAAAAAGATAAATTAAATATTCTGAATAGAGGAATTACTCTGAAATGTACCGTTTATATACATTTGGCAATGTAAACCGTGCTCCTTCGTATTGCATTTAGATTAAAATTAATTTTGACACACTACATTTAATAACTAGATTTTATTTTTCCCGTACTAATTTCTACTTTGTGAGATACGATATTTTAAAAGAATGATACTTAAAAACAGTGCAGATCAAAAAAAAAAGGAATGAAGGAAAAATACAAAACACGTGATTTCTCACCACCAGACGTCACGGTGGGCAATGACATCACTAGGGATTTGACGAAGTTGGGTGACGTCATTTATATCGCATAAGCTGTGGCTTAAACCGAGGAACACTAGACACCAACAAATTAAACCTCTAAACATAAATTATGAAACAAGATTTAGAAAATATTAAATAAACAATTCGCAAAGTGGAAAAACACGTTATTAGTTTTCTCCAACTGAACGTTAAGCATTTGAAATATTATTCAAGATTTTAGAACAGCAAAAAACATTTGTCGCTTCGGGTTAAAACAAGTTAATTCTAAATTAGCTTAAGAAGAAATAATCCTTAATTGAAAAAACTCATATATATATATATATATATATATATATATATATATATATATATATATATATATATATATATATATATATATATGTGTGTGTATATATTATTAAATAATTTATTTAGATATTATCATTGCAAATTTGCTAACATTTGATATGAACTGGACGAAATTTTTTCTACTTGTCTAATTTCATTATGCAATGAATTTTTCATAATCGACGATTATAATTAGATGATTGATGATATAAAATATTTTACAACCGATTAAAAAAAAATTAAGCTCATTAAAAACACCCAATTGATTTTGGCTCAAATAACACACTCGCTGAAAATGCTCAAAAATGCAATCTTTCACCCATTTTCTGCTGGAACAAAACAATATATTCGAATAGAGAGCATTTTAATCAATGTGGTCCATCTCTTACCCTAGAGGTAATACATATATAAATCCTTATGTGCTTACTTATATTTATGCCCCTCGATTATTCTTAAGCTGATGTCTCCTTGATTTTTATTATTGATTATATTAAATTTTATTCTATTGATTAATTAATATTAATATATATTTATTTATATATATATATATATATATATATATATATATATATATATATATATATATATATATATATATATATTTGTTTTATTTTAAATCTCAGAAATAATTAAAAAAATTAATATAATCAATAATACAATAATCAAGGAGACATAAGGATAAGAATAATCGGAGAGCATAAGTATACAGGCGGCCACCAGAGCTCAGCACCGTACGAGGGCCCCCAAAACCAGCTAAACAGGGCTGTTATGCGGACATAGTATCATCAGGCAATTATTTACAAATAGGATATATTCTTTCAATATTAAATAAAAATATATTACTGGTTATTAATTAATAGCTAAAATAAAAACTTCATATAAAAATATTCCTTGAGTTAGCTATTATTAAAGGGGTAGTCTCATTCAATATAAAAACTTTTGACCACTTAAATATTTAACCATTTAAGAAAAGAGTAAATCATTACATTTTAATTTGCTAATTAGTTAGTTCAGCAACTATATTTTTTTAACATCCTGGAACTTACTAGTAAAACAAAATGTATGGGAAAATAATATTAAAACTTACAAATAGGTCCTCATCAACTTTTAAATAAAATGTTTATTTTATTATATGAAATACCTTTTATTTCTAAATCAACATAGCATTTAAAAAATGATAAATTTTAATTTCTTATATCACTATTTAGTCATGCTGTGAGGATGTATAACCATAAATATTATTTGATACTCAATAATATATAATATATTATATATATAATATACAGTAATGAATAATTAAATTAATAGGCAAACAGAACCACATTTTATTGGTCAGTATCCTAAATGTATTTAGTTCCCAGGTTTGAAAAAATTCCCTATTGCTTACATTTTACGAACCGATCATTAACCGTAGTACTAGTAGTAAAGTCGAACACTCGGTAGTACTGGAAAAGTTTTATGAATGAAAAAGGCGAGGGGGGGTGAGTAAAATCTATGCCAGTCATCAGTTCAAGGTCATTTCTTTCCTTTCAACTTTAAACAGCTTATATTCCCTCGTCGGAAAACTTTTATTGCAAAAGTTTTCCCCTTCATTACTTCATTTCGAAGTTGACATTAATAATTTAATTATTACTGAGCTCCTAAAATTCGGCCTTCGGCATACTTTACTAACTTTTTATAAATACAAAAACAAATAAAGACTTTAGTTACTATTTCATCATTAAATCTGAAGACATAATTACACGATCTTTCTTATCAATTATGTATGGAATTGCGCTATTCGTGAAGTAAAAAATGGTTATTTGATCTTTCGGAATATGAATAAAGTAATAAAATAAGTAAAATAAATAATAAAATATAAAATGGTCATTACACCTACAAACTTTAGTTGAAAAGGATCAGTACCGATAACTCCTCTGAGAGTTTAAATGTAACCAAATCATCTATCTTAGAAGAATCACAAAAATTACCAGAACATGCAATCTTAAACCAGATGATAGGTATCTGTTCAAGCATATTTTAAAATAACTATGTTGGTAAATCATACTGGAATTGGTCTTTTAAGAATAAGAAAGAATTTTAGAGTTTAATCAGCCTTGAATGAAAGCGGTATCAACGGCGAAAACAATTTTAAATGAAAAAGAAAAGAAAATCTAAATATAATCTAAAAAAAAAAAGAGAATATAAATTAAGGAAAATTGTACTTTACTGTAAGCGATCAAGATTCGTTTAAAAAGCAAAACAAAAAATTACAACTCTGTACCTTCGACTTTTACTGTAATTAATAATTATTGAATAATTAATATTCCAAGATTAATTTTTCAGCAGATTAAAAAAAAATATTAAATTTCTAAAACAATATTCTATTTTTTTTCACTGAAAATATTGTTTTTCAATTGTTTTTTGGGAACCGCAACTATTGTGAAAATTAAAAATAAATAAATATAACAAATATTTTTGTTTATTCGTAAATAGATAAATGTTATAATTCCATTTTTCAAGCATTTTCCAATTTTTTACATTTTTTTTTACTATAAATTAGCAAACTCTAATATATCAAAACAAATAACAATATAAAATTTTAAAATATTTAGATAAGGTTGATAAATAAGGTTTTGCAAAAAAAATTATTACTTCTAAAAGGAAAAAAAAGATAAATAAATAGTAGATTTTTAATTTTTTGTCAATAACAATATCATAAATAAATGGAATGCAATGAAATGTGGGTTTTACGCAAGAACTTATTTCATTCCAACCGAACGATGTATGGATGCTTTTTGGAAACCTCTTCAGATGTCTATGAACTTTTATGTAAAATTGAACTAATCAAAATAAAATGTATAAATATATATATTCTTTTTTTGCTGAATTTTGAGTTATTATATATAACATATTGTCATTTGATAATAGAATTATTTTTGTTAATTTTATGATTATCCTTCATTTCAAATGCGTACTGATGAATCAGAATATTTAGCACAAACTAGTGTTAAATTAAAATGATGTATTTATTATACGGATCAATAGGTTGACAGCAAACAAGCTTTTAGATTATTGATTACAAATAATGTATTTTTAGTCTGTATATATTTTTTACACTGTATATATTATAGTTTGTATATATTATGTGTTTTATAACATTTTTAGCCAGTAAATAATATATACAGCCTAAAAATTCTGTTAGATATCACTGAAACGAATTATTCCGAAATAAAATAAATAGCAATGGGCGCTTCAGTATTCATAATAACACTATCTTTATATGCATTACACTAATTTACGAATTTAAATTTTATTAATTAATATTTTTGAATCCAGGAATGGAGGATGTTGGTGGAAAACATTAGGGTATTGCTAAGCCGTGAGAGCATGCAGGAGATATTCCAGAGCTAGCCAGGACTGACCAAGACCCTAGCAACCGCCCCTAGCAACGGAGGGGCCAGCATGGATCCACTGTCCCCTCGTCGCCATGGTAACCACCCACCCCCACCACCCTACATCACCTTACCTATACTGTAGACCTTGGCCTTTTTTATTCTTCTTTCCACTTCTTTTTTTTTCCTTTCCTCCTTTTCTTGCCTTATCTTCGTCATCTTACGGACCATTTACCTTACCAGCGAATTTTACAACCGACTTGTACAGTATGGCTTAAGGGGTTCAATTTAATAGTTCTACGAGGCACAACTAGCCAATAATGTATTATTTATTGGTAATAATAAAAAAATAATAATGATTTGATAGTGCATAAATTAAGATTATTGTCACTTAAAATAGCACCTAATAATTTCAATGCTACCAAAAAAATATATGTATGTATGTATATATATATATATATATATACATATATATATATATATATATATATATATATATATATATTGATATATATATTATAAACACAAGAAGAGAAAAAATGTAAAATCTAAAATGTGCTCCGTAAATAAGACATTTCATCCAAATGCGGATTAAGTCAATCAGTGAATGAGAAGCTGGAACATAATTATTATTTTTTCCAATAAAACACGTTAAAAGAATATATTTTTTGATTTTTAAACATCGTCACATTTCTATCTCTATTTAAAAAAATAAAAATAAAAAGATTTCTATGTTATTCGTAAGCAACAATAATTATTTATTTTTCAAATGCAGTAGAAAAAATAAGAAACAAATGAAAAAAAATATAAATATATATATATATATATATATATATATATATATATATGTTTGTAAAATGTATCCTAAATTTTCAGATAAACAATTATATATTATATAAATATACAGATATATATTATATAAATTTATACAATATATATACAATATATATTATAAAAATTTACAGATAAACAATTTCGTATTCAATTACTGGAGGCAAAGAAAACATTTTTTGGAATTTAAGCGTGGAAGAGCGTAAGAGTCTATGTGCCTTGAACAAACTTTTTAGAATTGTAGTTTCAATTTGAATTATTTTATAGGATTATGTCTTTAATTTAAAAGAAACATTCTTCTCTGATCACTTGTATGACTGCAAGTGTACCAATGTGATTCGAAAAGGTAAAATAAGGAAACTGATTCTAGACTTCTACAAACCTTTGATTTTTTGCATAAACTGTCAACACACTCCTTGGTTGCTAAATATAACATTAGCTATTATCTCAAGATTTAACCGTATAAGTAAAAAATTAATAGAGATGTATATATAAATTTATTATCATCAATTTGAGGTTTCACATGCATTTTAAGGCTCAAGGATAATAGGCTCGTTGCCTAAGAAAAAATTGGAAAATAGCACTGTTATAAAAGTAATGAGATCCAAAACAAAATAAATTTTCTAGGCCAGAGAGTTATTTTCAAGAAAGGTTGGAAAAATAAAGGAAAATTTATGTAAAAAACAAAAAGCTTAAAATGCCTTAAGATCAAATGATAAGTTACGATGTAAACAAACAAAAAATTAAAAACATAAAAGAAGAACATTTACTTAAGTCATGCTTGAAATTGATTATACATTTAATAAATTGTTTATTCTTGCATTACATTATATCATTGTTATACTTATGTCATCTGATGACTTCTTGATGTACTGTAATGGCCATTTGGAATGTTACATTTTTATCTACAGAAATGATATTTTTTTCATTATATTATATTTTAATTACAGTTTACTATTACTTTTTAGCCCTTTAATGTAGTTCGGATTATATTACTGTAGGATAGTTAGGGCTTAGCCCAAAAAATATGAAATCATTGATATTAGGAGATAAATCTAACAAGGTGTATTGTCATATATTTTAAAAAGTAGGCAGAGTATTTGTGATGCTCTCTGTTATGATCCAAAATATCCTGCTCTGTTAGGAGTTGGTGAAATATATTGTAAACAACAGCGAAAACTCGAAGAAGGTATGGATATCAACGGTCACAGTTTGTTATATAGCTTTTACGGTATTATTATTTCTTTTCACTATAACATATGTATAAGGAAACCCCGTTCAGCCCGGTCATACTTATTCTATTCAAATGATAACTTTTTAATGGGATAAAATCCATTTGCATATTCCCTCTAATTCGAATACGACTGCATATAAGACAGGATATTGAACGGTAATGCGACGCGGCGAACTGGCAGAAAGCGGAAGGAACCAAACAAACTCTAACGCTGATGGAATTAGCCGCTCTATAGCCCCGCGTAATAAGCGGCGGGTGAAGCCACCCCCTGCGGTTCATGGCCGCTGGTCAAAAAACTCTCCCCCGTTGCCAAGCAACCCTCGGCCACCCTCCCCCGCAACCCCTAAAATGGATTTCCACAGACCCCCCTCTACCGACCCTAACTCCCAATAATTAAAACAAGTTTAAACTCAGTTTAGAAGCCTTTATAGAAACAGTCTCAGGAGTCCCTTCTCTGGCTTAATGTACACATCGACTTTTGTAATTCCTTTATTCCCTTCGGTTAGAGGATGTCAAGGAGACGTAACGAGGAATTAAGCAGACAATGGACCGAATGAACAGGATTCGACGCTGGAGATAATAACCATATAAACCCTTTGTACCGAGAAAATCTTTTAAGTCCCTACTCCTATTAGCATGCAGAATTATAATGTGAAATTATATACAGTTTGATTCATTCCATAATATCAAGAAATTCTTATTGTTTAGGCTAAGCCCTAAAATTGTAGAATTATTGTTACATTACAATGTCAAAAAATTATAGTAAGCAATAATTAATATGTAATACATTAATAAAATTTGAGAAATGACAGGAAATTTCTTTGATTAAAAAATGATGAGAACTTTTATTTGTATTTTGGGTAAAGGAAAAATTTCTTATAGCTCCTGAAGTTTTCAAGGTTTTTAAATAAAACGGTATAATCATAAAATGGTCATTATCAAAACATTTGAACTCGAAAAAACGTAACAATCGACTTATAAAAAATTATAATTTCAACAATCACATAAATATTTTACATTCATTCAACAAATCTTTATCACTGTACATATTAAAAAAGTACGGATACCTCCATCTTTGCAGTAAGACATTTATTTAAAAATAATTTTTCCTTAGGTCCCCTGTCCTCAAAAGGAACAGCACGTGCCACTTTGTACAATTACAATTATTAAAAACACAATTTGTTATACGGAAATATATCCAAAAAATTATTAAATTATTATTAAAACTGCTATTTTACGCGTATCATTTGGGACATGCTACCATTTACCTCTGCTGAGGTTCTATTGCTGCCTCTTTTGAGAAAAGTGAATCTTAAGGAAAATATATATATGTATAGATATATAATTCATATATATATATATATATATATATATATATATATATATATATATATATATATATTCATGTATTAAAAAATACAAATGTCAATTTATCCTTGTTCATATATATATATATATATATATATATATATATATATATATATATATATATATATATGAATTATATTACATATATTTTAAGGATATATATGAATTATATATTAAGGATAATATATATAATGTAATTAAGGATAAATTGAAATTTGTATTTTTTTAATTTTAATGGTTTTTTGAATGAATATTGAATATTTATGTTATTATTGAAATTGCAAGAAAAATTGCAAATATATCTCCCGATTGATGAAAATTAAATTATCTATAATTATAAATGAATTTTAATGTTAATGCAGTGCCCTGAATTATCAATTCAGAATAGGGCTTAGAGATTATATTAAATAGTGTAATATTTGAATAAAAGCAGTCAATATACTTATATTAATAAAAATAATAACCAGAATTAAATAAAACCTGAAGCATCAGCTTGACAAGTATTTGTTAGGACCAATTAATTTGATATCGGAGTAATTGATTAATTGAACCGATCTTTCATAAAACTCATTTTCACTCTACAAAGATTTTGTCATATTAGTTGTATACATTTAATTGTTCGATTTTACTTACAGCTGTTGTATAGTTTGAATTAGCTAGTACAAATTGAATAGTCACAAAAATGAATAGATTTTTATAATTTAATATATTGTATTACCTTTTTATTTTTTTCAAATTGAAATTTGTGGCCATTCACATTATAAATTTTTATAAAAATTGGACTTTTTATTTAGCTTAATTATATTTGTAAATTTATTTTACATGATTATACTACCATGCATTACCATAAAAGCGAAAAATATAATACCCTAACTCAATCGTCTCTTTTCCCTATAATTGCAAGCGGCACCTATAGTTATTTATCTATCAATTCCATTAAGAAAAATGGTCCAAAAAAAAAAAATTAACCTCAAAGCATCAAATAATTTTCGTCCTGCTATAGTATAAAGAAGAACATAAATTTAAAATTGAATACTGCTTAAATTAAATAGTTTTGTTATTTTTGTGAACAAACACACTTCCCTTAAATTATCTTTATTAATATTTTTTACCCACACACAACCAACGTTTCGAAATTCTCTTTCATCTTCTGCGTTTTCCTTTCTTCTAAACTATGCTATTTTTTCTAATATAAAATAATTAGCAGTACTTCTCAAAGCTCATTTTTTTCCATAATACATTATTTCGTTTGTTGTGCCCACTACTAAAATCTTTTAAAAACATAATCCATATCATAGATTTGATATGTTCATTTAAATGTAGTTGTATTCAATAAGGTTTGAAATTTTACATTAAATATTTTTTTATAATATAAACAAAAAATTATTATATTGTAATTTAGTATAATTTCATTATATATTTCAGTTGATATATACCTTATATATATTTAATGAGGAAGAGTAGAAGAGAGCCAGCGCCAACTTGCGCCGTTTGTGGAAGCCGGCAAGACAGAGAGGTCAAGCAGATGAAATCTAGGCGCTATAAGCCCACAAACAGATCACTTGTTATATTTTACTGCAATTTAAGCCTTTTGTCGAAACTAAATCTTTTCCCTAAAAAAATGTAATTTTAAATATACATTTTTTTAATCTATTATCTTAATAGATCAGTTCTCAACTCTCTGAACAGGAATAAATATATTTATATTTGGTACGTACCTATTCTTGCTGGTTTTCTCAAAATTATACACAAACGTGTAAGCTTTTCTGTACATAATTTGTTTATTACATCATTTATTTTTATAATTAAATGTTTTTAATCATAAATTTATACAGGGTTTTTTTTTTTTTTTTTACGGAACTTTAGGTAATATTATTACTTTTATAAAATGTTGAAAAGTGGTTATTGTAGACAATACTATTATTGATAATTAGTTTTAAAATTACGGATATTTCAAACTTTCTTTTTCCGTATGTATTTAAAGTCAGATGAAAAATTCATTTAATTTTTCCACTTTGTTATTGTTGTTGAACAGTTAGTCCGTACCATTTTTCATTCAATATTGCATATGCAACAGCTCATAAATTAGATAAGATTCATATGAAGAAGATACATATAAATATAAAATTAGTCATTGGGCATAAAACATTAAAATAAACGATCCCAAAAGATTAAGTGATTATATTCTAATCTATTTTATTTCTTTTATTCATTTATATATTTTAATATTTACAAAATAAAATAATCTAATGCTTGTTGCAGCCTAGGTCTACGAAAGAAACCATAAACTTTGCAGTTGCTTATAAAACAATAGATAATCTTATGTCATGCTAGAAGTTACATAGTTACCATGTAGCTCCATAATAACGCCCTTGGACATGATTTGTAAATATTAAAATACATAGAATACAAACTTAAACGCAGTTAATTCAATGGGGAGCAACTTGTATCAGGACCTAAGTATTGACGTAAGTAGTAGTACCAGGGCACAAATTATCTTCGTGGTGAGGAGTCCTTTAAAGAAAACAATAAAATAAACAAAGTAAAGTTGGATAATAAAGATAAAATTCTACCTTATTCTGATGCACTTTAGTTTAAAAATAAGTTATTTTAAGAAATATAAAATAAAAAGAAGAACATAAAATATGAAGCAAAGTGTATTTGTTGCTTTCTATCTGTCAATCGTTTCCCTTGTAATTCTTATTAATTTTCGGATAACAAAATCAACTATTGTCCTTCAGACGACGCAGGGCGACGTTCCTGGAATGGAAATTGTATATAAATAGCGAGACAGGTTTTGTTATTCAAATCCGCCCAACCCAAGATAAGGGTAATCCGCCTGCCCTTTCCTAAATAGAATCCCGAAAAGGATGATATATACAAGCCCTAGGTGCCCCGCCGTGGAAGAGACACTGTTATGTAAATCCCACGGGATAAGGGTAAGAGGCAGTTATATCTTAGCGGGATTACGGAGGGCATCGGGGGTCCGAGGGCGTTGCCATGGCCACGGGGGGTAGCCAGGGGGTGAACTTTAGTGCCGAGAGCAGTCACACCTTCACTTGGCTATCTTAGGGGCTCCCTCCATGTCTCCTCCAATACAGGCAGTGGAAAATATAACATATCTGCCATTGAATGGAGAACAGAATATATATTCAGAAGGAAGACCAGTTTACTTTAAGATAAACCAATGGCCTGGTACTTCTTGTAAATTACTATTTCATCTGTCGTTCTCGACTATTCCAATATTGTGAAAATAAAAATTATAATTTCAAATTTTATGTTTTTTATTAGGTTAAGAAAATATTATCGTTGCCATTGGTAGAGCCTGTAAACACTTTAACATAAACAGAATGAGCAATACTTACATTAAGCGTCATAATTACAAACTACAAAGCAGTTTCTGACAGTACACTTTTAGAACAGTTCCTTAATCATTTATTTTGAATAAAGAGGTAATTTATTCATACTACCTCAGATAAAAATATTTTTGTAGAGACCAGTTAATATGTAATCCATCACTCCTGTTTCTTTTTGTTATGTTTAAGATTTAAATAGAGTAAATTGAAATACCTGAGAGGAACTGTTTGGAAATTACTTATACCATTTCGAACCCTTTTTATGGAGGTCTCATAAATTATTTGTATGAATACAAATAAGAACTTTATACAGGGATTCTTCATGATACCTCCTGAAGATTCAAATTATCTAAACTTTTGATTGAGATCTAACGACCTGAATCATTTATTTAATTCTAGTTCACTATCGGAGTTCTTGGATAATTCATAATAACGAAGAAATTAATAATAAATTGTCGAGAAAAAGAGAAAATTATCAGAATAAATAAAACACAAACAAATATTAAAAATTAAAAATGAAATAAACAATAAGACATATTATTAGCTAATAATAATAAAAATAAGATAGACTCTATTTCTTGATGAAGGCTCGATAATATTTTCCAGAGATATAAGTGTTTAAGAGCTTACTAAGACACCTTCATACTTCTTTTACTCCTTTGTTATAAGTTTTACGTTTCGGACTAATTGTCCATTATCAAAAACTTTTTATCTATTATATATAAGAGGCATATTATATATTTTAGATAAGATTTTGTTAATGGGGAATTGTTCTGAAACTTAAAGCTTATAATATAGGTGTGAAAGAAGTCTGAAGTTGGTATAGTAAGCTTTCTATATACTTATTTCTCTGTGAATAATAATAAATAAAAAAGTGCATTATAACGGCTCCCAAGGCTTTCTGGCAACTCATCACTCTACTAATGATCAATATTTTATTTATAATTAACCTAACATTAACCTAACTCGCTAGTATTCCGTAGAAAAAAAATGTAAAATAATGGTTAAATTATAATCACAAATTTAAGGGTTTGAATATTATGCATGCATTATTTTCTACGATTTTTTCATTATTATGAAAGCTGAATTCTTATCTAATCATGAATGAAAAATAACTTACGAGTATAAAATTGAAAGTTCTGTACACACATACTTCAATGAATAATGAATAAAATGGAAATCAGTATTTTCATTATCTCTATGAGTACAGAGAGTCATAAAGAAAGCTGAATATTAAAATCTTCAAGTGACACCACAAAAAATCTCAGTATTAAACTTCTTATAATTCGTGTATTTGTATTCATACTCTCCACAAAAGCTTTTAGATTCTATTTCAGTGAACTTCGTTCAAATGTACTGGCGCAATTTAAATTTAATAAAGACCTTTATTCTGTACATAAAGGATACTCGTTTGTAATTGTGACTGGAATTAGGATTCGACACCTGCAAGTATTTGCCCCAATTGTGGAATAGAGAATTAATGGACATCACAAAGTCTTAAAGACCTCAGAATTAAAAGTGATTATGATCTAAGACACCAAAAACAATTAACTGCCTCTAACTAAATGGCCAACTACTTTGAGAGGCAGTAAGTTATTGAGAGGCAGTTAAGTTTCCCAAGAATTTAAGAAAAATATATACGAAAACTCAATGATGATCCCATCAGAATAAACTGGTAAGGAGTATTGTTCATATTGATTTGTGGTATGATACAAATTGTAAGTTCATTTGCTTAAATGCCATTTCAATATTTGATTTGAAAACAAAGTGGGAAAATTTATATTTAAACAGTTGTATATTTAATTACTCATGCCTGATTATCTTCCTACTTAAAAGGAATACAATGTCATCACTAATAATCCCACTCATTAAAATATTTTGAATCAACAATTACATCTATATCATTCTTTATTATTACAGTTTATAAGATTAATGAAGCCAGAGAACGATCATTTTATTCCATCAATGTTCATTTTTAGAGACATTTTCATTACATATTTAATTTTAGAATTGGTGAATTTACAAATATTTTTTTATTGGTAAAGTTTCGTTTTAATTTACAAAGAAGCTTTTTATTCTCCATTTTCTTATTATTATTTTTTTATAGATACAAAATAAATTTAATAAATTTCATTCTCAAAACATTTCTTTTCGGGGAAATCTAATGGCCATACCACACTTTTTGGCAAATCAGGAGCCTTTTCTAGATCCAACATAAAGCTTGACTCCATTTATATACAATCAAAGCTAAGTAAAAGTTTTCCTATAAGTGGGGCACGACTAGTGCAGCAGAAGGCTGATAAAAAACATTCACGACAAAAATGTGATACAAAAAAAATTAATAATAAAGTTTGTCGCAATTGGTCCGCCCGAAAGCTCCTAACAATGGATTTAGTTAAGCCAATTTACATTCTTTAAGATAATTTCGTCGACTTTACGATGGCTCAACTAGAATTTAATTAGCTTGCATAGTTTTTATGTGATCGCTTCCTATTAAACAAAAACATAAATTACTTTTAAAAAAAAAAGTTAAATTTCCAGCTCTCCTGTGTGGAATCAAACCATGGTTTACGTGAACTTTTAAGTTGCTCTTGATATCACCTCTTTAAATATTTTGCGTGACCTATGGGACACCCACTATAAGCTACTAAAATGCGCGTTATGTGTTAAAAAGCATTATTTCGCTGAAAAGCTTTTATATTCTAGAGTTGTAACAAAAACTCACAGTGAGTTATGTGATAGGGATCAAATTGTTCACTGTTACATCGCAACAAAAACTTCTAATTGTTTTTTCATATTGAAATTTTAAGTGCTTTCTTAAACCTTACCAATTACACCTGTTATTAAGTACTGATAACAAGCGCACATCAGCCATGATTTGCTAAGTTAGGGATGAGATAGGGATGAGCAGCCAACAATAGCTCCTGCTGGGCTTGAAATAAAATAATATTTTACTATTTGAATAGATCTCAAATACAGTTCGTGTTAAAATAAAAAATTGAAATAATAAGGAAATTAAATAAAAAATTAAGAATTAATAAATAAAAATTATGTAGAAAAATCCACTATTTATTTTTAAGATGAACAACATTACAAAAAATATTCTAAGAACCTCATTATTAGCATAAACATATATCTAGTGGATAAAGACTATTTCACCTTCACTCTTGCCACCAGAACGACCAGCAAAACATGTCTCATTAAACTGTCCTATTTATTTTTTTTTAGCTTATTAACTATTTGATTAAGGTAATCGTAAAAAATGTGATAATTATGAAAAATACCGTATTTTAGAGTCTCTGCACCTCAATTATTTGTAAATGTGTTGCAAAACAATGCCATCACCCAGGTTTAATAAAATTATATCCAATTTTATAAATCTAATTCGAAATATA